>OZ008370.1:214352328-214417254 GCA_963931995.1 Phaonia tiefii | reverse complement strand
AAAGGATGATGAATATTCTATTAAATTCTCATCAATTTGATTGAAATTATTTAATGTTTTTATTTGTTTCATTTTTTCTTTATTTTCTATTTCTCTTTGTGATAAATTTTTATATTTATTTATATAGATATTTTCGGTAAATTTTCGTTTCTTTTTTAAACGTTTTTAGTTTTTATCTTTTAGGCTTATGATTTTTCTGAGTGTTTTTTGTTGAGAGTATTTCTCGTTACTTGTTATTGCAATTAGTACTTAACAGATTAATTCCAAATCGTTTTCGTTATTTATATTGATGATGTTGGATCCCTCGACCTTGCGCGCATGTATTTCTCCATTTCGTACCCAAGCAAATTTCCAATTTGCCTCTTGTATTTTATTTTTTGTTAACCATAACAAACGACGGTTATGGGTAGTTAGTTGATCGTTTATATATATGTATTTTTTGTTTTTATTTTCATTTTCATCGTTGTTATTGTCCTTGTTTATTAATTTTGCATCGACTCTGTGTCTATTTAAGTTGCTCATTATTTCTCTCTTCTTTCGAAGAGAGCAAAATTCCACAACCACTCTATTATTTCTTTTTGTTTTATACGCACTGTCTATATCATTCTCATTTAAATTTACTTCGACACTTGACGCAATTTTTAACATCACTTCAGTCGCACTTAGATCATCATTAGTTACATTATTGATTTCTACAGTTTTTTCAATTGTTTTCTGTTCTAGTTTGTTTATTTTAGTCTCCATTTCACTTATTCTTTTGTCCTTTTCTCTGTTTTGATTTTGGAGTTCAACGACTTGGGTACTGAGGTTTGAGACATTCTCATTTATTTTGTTTAGGGTGATTTGTTGAGTTTGTAGCTGAGTATTGATGGACGCAAGCTGTGTAGTTATTTGTGCCATCATCATTTGCATTACGTCAGTCCCTTCTGGTACCATAGGTTGTTGTTGTATTGCGTTGATAGCAGGTTGTTGCTGTTGCATTGTATATAATGTTTGATCTTGAGTGGGGTTTGTGTGCATTTGTTCTTTAAAGCGTTTGTTGTTGTTGTCGGCAAAAACTTCATCCTCATTATTATCTTCATCTTCGTTTCGTTTTTGTTTTTGGCTATTTGAGTCTTCAGCAATAATTATTTCGTAGTTGATGTTGGGAGAAATTTTGCGATCTCTACATTTATGGCACTTCCATGCAGCTTTTTTATCAGCATTCATTCCAGCATATGTTGATTGTTGAACAGAGCAGCAGGGGGAACAGTGGTAGCGTGCACTGCATAAGCTGCATTTCATGTGTTTTTTCGTAAGTTGCATCTTACATTGACCGCAAGAGAGATTTTCCTGAGGCACATTAGACATCTCGATATCACTTTCTTTCTCTCACTCACACTTAGCGGAAACCGAATTGGCAAAGAACTTGTTATTTGTGCGCACAACTGAGAAACACGACCGTTCGCAATGAAGGCAAGAACTGAACTGAATTGAATTGAATTGAATTGAATTGAATTGAATTGAATTGAATTGAATTGAATTGAATTGAATTGAATTGAATTGAATTGAATTGAATTGAATTGAATTGAATTGAATTGAATTGAATTGAATTGAATTGAATTGAATTGAATTGAATTGAATTGAATTGAATTGAATTGAATTGAATTGAATTGAATTGAATTGAATTGAATTGAATTGAATTGAATTGAATTGAATTGAATTGAATTGAATTGAATTGAATTGAATTGAATTGAATTGAATTGAATTGAATTGAATTGAATTGAATTGAATTGAATTGAATTGAATTGAATTGAATTGAATTGAATTGAATTGAATTGAATTGAATTGAATTGAATTGAATTGAATTGAATTGAATTGAATTGAATTGAATTGAATTGAATTGAATTGAATTGAATTGAATTGAATTGAATTGAATTGAATTGAATTGAATTGAATTGAATTGAATTGAATTGAATTGAATTAAATTAAATTAAATTGAATTGAATTGAATTGAATTGAATTGAATTGAATTGAATTGAATTGAATTGAATTGAATTGAATTGAATTGAATTGAATTGAATTGAATTGAGTTGAATTGAATTGAATTGAATTGAATTGAATTGAATTGAATTGAAGTGAAGTGAAGTGAATTGAATTGAATTGAATTGAATTGAGTTGAATTGAATTGAATTGAATTGAATTGAATTGAATTGAATTGAATTGAATTGAATTGAATTGAATTGAATTGAATTGCATTGCATTGAATTGCATTGAATTGCATTGAATTGCATTGAATTGCATTGAATTGCATTGAATTGCATTGAATTGAATTGAATTGAATTGAATTGAATTGAATTGAATTGAATTGAATTGAATTGAATTGAATTGAATTGAATTGAATTGAATTGAATTGAATTGAATTGAATTGAATTGAATTGAATTGAATTGAATTGAATTGAATTGAATTGAATTGAATTGAATTGAATTGAATTGAATTGAATTGAATTGAATTGAATTGAATTGAATTGAATTGAATTGAATTGAATTGAATTGAATTGAATTGAATTGAATTGAATTGAATTGAATTGAATTGAATTGAATTGAATTGAATTGAATTGAATTGAATTGAATTGAATTGAATTGAATTGAATTGAATTGAATTGAATTGAATTGAATTGAATTGAATTGAATTGAATTGAATTGAATTGAATTGAATTGAATTGAATTGAATTGAATTGAATTGAATTGAATTGAATTGAATTGAATTGAATTGAATTGAATTGAATTGAATTGAATTGAATTGAATTGAATTGAATTGAATTGAATTGAATTGAATTGAATTGAATTGAATTGAATTGAATTGAATTGAATTGAATTGAATTGAATTGAATTGAATTGAATTGAATTGAATTGAATTGAATTGAATTGAATTGAATTGAATTGAATTGAATTGAATTGAATTGAATTGAATTGAATTGAATTGAATTGAATTGAATTGAATTGAATTGAATTGAATTGAATTGAATTGAATTGAATTGAATTGAATTGAATTGAATTGAATTGAATTGAATTGAATTGAATTGAATTGAATTGAATTGAATTGAATTGAATTGAATTGAATTGAATTGAATTGAATTGAATTGAATTGAATTGAATTGAATTGAATTGAATTGAATTGAATTGAATTGAATTGAATTGAATTGAATTGAATTGAATTGAATTGAATTGAATTGAATTGAATTGAATTGAATTGAATTGAATTGAATTGAATTGAATTGAATTGAATTGAATTGAATTGAATTGAATTGAATTGAATTGAATTGAATTGAATTGAATTGAATTGAATTGAATTGAATTGAATTGAATTGAATTGAATTGAATTGAATTGAATTGAATTGAATTGAATTGAATTGAATTGAATTGAATTGAATTGAATTGAATTGAATTGAATTGAATTGAATTGAATTGAATTGAATTGAATTGAATTGAATTGAATTGAATTGAATTGAATTGAATTGAATTGAATTGAATTGAATTGAATTGAATTGAATTGAATTGAATTGAATTGAATTGAATTGAATTGAATTGAATTGAATTGAATTGAATTGAATTGAATTGAATTGAATTGAATTGAATTGAATTGAATTGAATTGAATTGAATTGAATTGAATTGAATTGAATTGAATTGAATTGAATTGAATTGAATTGAATTGAATTGAATTGAATTGAATTGAATTGAATTGAATTGAATTGAATTGAATTGAATTGAATTGAATTGAATTGAATTGAATTGAATTGAATTGAATTGAATTGAATTGAATTGAATTGAATTGAATTGAATTGAATTGAATTGAATTGAATTGAATTGAATTGAATTGAATTGAATTGAATTGAATTGAATTGAATGAATTGAATTGAATTGAATTGAATTGAATTGAATTGAATTGAATTGAATTGAATTGAATTGAATTGAATTGAATTGAATTGAATTGAATTGAATTGAATTGAATTGAATTGAATTGAATTGAATTGAATTGAATTGAATTGAATTGAATTGAATTGAATTGAATTGAATTGAATTGAATTGAATTGAATTGAATTGAATTGAATTGAATTGAATTGAATTGAATTGAATTGAATTGAATTGAATTGAATTGAATTGAATTGAATTGAATTGAATTGAATTGAATTGATTGAATTGAATTGAATTGAATTGAATTGAATTGAATTGAATTGATTGAATTGAATTGAATTGAATTGAATTGAATTGAATTGAATTGAATTGAATTGAATTGAATTGAATTGATTGGATTGAATTGAATTGAATTGAATTGAATTGAATTGAATTGAATTGAATTGAATTGAATTGAATTGAATTGAATTGAATTGAATTGAATTGAATTGAATTGAATTGAATTGAATTGAATTGAATTGAATTGAATTGAATTGAATTGAATTGAATTGAATTGAATTGAATTGAATTGAATTGAATTGAATTGAATTGAATTGAATTGAATTGAATTGAATTGAATTGAATTGAATTGAATTGAATTGAATTGAATTGAATTGAATTGAATTGAATTGAATTGAATTGAATTGAATTGAATTGAATTGAATTGAATTGAATTGAATTGAATTGAATTGAATTGAATTGAATTGAATTGAATTGAATTGAATTGAATTGAATTGAATTGAATTGAATTGAATTGAATTGAATTGAATTGAATTGAATTGAGTTGAATTGAATTGAATTGAATTGAATTGAATTGAATTGAATTGAATTGAATTGAATTGAATTGAATTGAATTGAATTGAATTGAATTGAATTGAATTGAATTGAATTTTTTTTTTTTTTTTTTTTTTTCAAGATTTTGAGCTTTATTGAACAAAAAATAATTTCTTACATTTCATCTTAATTCATATTCCCGCGAAGCCATTTCGGCTTGTCTGCAGGATAACAAGTAGTTGTGTAAAACAATGTTCATACTATTATGCTTATTTCAGCTCAGCTGTATACATATGTATTTCATAAAAAATATTTCAATATAAAATCTAATTAATTCAATTTTTGTTTTGTTAATTTTAATTTGAAAGATTTAATTTAATTTAATTTAGGAAGTGTTTTTTGATTAATTTCTTTCTACTTATCTTATTATGTATGCTTAATAGGTATGTTGGCATATTATTAAGAGTTGTTGGTAGAGTTACGGCTAATGACTTCTTTCCATAATCATTTCGGAAGCTCGGTACTTTATATCGTCCTTGTGCCCTTCTTCTTGTGTTCTGCTGGTGATCAATGCATTCAAGCAAGTTTGGATCGTTGTAAAATTCGTTTACTATTGAAGTTTTGTATATTCCCTCAATATTCAGAATTTGGAGATACTTGTATATATCGGTATCATTGTGCGATGTTTGGTAGCGATTTTGGTGTGCGTTATTATTTTGGTTGGCTGTGTTGATTGTTTCGGTATTGTTACTTGTGTGGATGTTTATGTTTTGGTCTATGTAGTTTGTTTTATGTTGTTGGTTTTTATATAATAATTTAAGGAGTCTATTTTTCGTTAATTGCAGTGTCCTGCAGTATGTCGCTGTGCCCCATGCTGTTATCCCGTGCCGTAAATAGGATTCCGCCAGCGAGAAGTAAGCCTGCTTCAGAACGTTGTACGGAGAGCATTTGCTTAAGTGATATAACGCAAAGGTTGATTGACGTAGCTTTTGAATTGAATTGAATTGAATTGAATTGAATTGAATTGAATTGAATTGAATTGAATTGAATTGAATTGAATTGAATTGAATTGAATTGAATTGAATTGAATTGAATTGAATTGAATTGAATTGAATTGAATTGAACTGAATTGAATTGAATTGAATTGAATTGAATTGAATTGAATTGAATTGAATTGAATTGAATTGAATTGAATTGAATTGAATTGAATTGAATTGAATTGAATTGAATTGAATTGAATTGAATTGAATTGAATTGAATTGAATTGAATTGAATTGAATTGAATTGAATTGAATTGAATTGAATTGAATTGAATTGAATTGAATTGAATTGAATTGAATTGAATTGAATTGAATTGAATTGAATTGAATTGAATTGAATTGAATTGAATTGAATTGAATTGAATTGAATTGAATTGAATTGAATTGAATTGAATTGAATTGAATTGAATTGAATTGAATTGAATTGAATTGAATTGAATTGAATTGAATTGAATTGAATTGAATTGAATTGAAATGAATTGAATTGAATTGAATTGAATTGAATTGAATTGAATTGAATTGAATGGAATTAAATTGAATTGAATTGAATTGAATTGAATTGAATCGAATTGAATTGAATTGAATTGAATTGAATTGAATTGAATTGAATTGAATTGAATTGAATTGAATTGAATTGAATTGAATTGAATTGAATTGAATTGAATTGAATTGAATTGAATTGAATTGAATTGAATTGAATTGAATTGAATTGAATTGAATTGAATTGAATTGAATTGAATTCAATTCAATTCAATTCAATGGATGACTTAGGGATAGGTTATGTTTTATTTTTGCATTGGTTGTTCAGTATTTTGAAATCAACTACTTAAAATAGATCAGGCAACGACATGCCGATACGCATCACAAATGTTGAAATTGAATGGAGGCGTTGCGACTACTTCCATCGTAACCATAAACAACATTTTCTTTTTTAAGTTATGCTGCGGTTCTTCAACTATCCTGTCCCTATTCTGACAGGTTTTCGTAGCGAACCCCCTGAACTTAATTTGGTGTATCACAATCATCGGCATTCGTTGTGGCGATAGTCAGCGTCACCATTTGTGGTTTCTTCTCATCTTAGGTTGAGATGCGTTTCGTAAAACATGCTAAGCTTTAATAGTCGGATTATAGAGTGGCATGAAATGGGACGATTTTTGACTATCTCCAGCGTCACCATGTGTGGTTTCTTCTTTACTTAGGTTACATTACGTTTCTTGTAAATCTATTGTAGTTTTCAGTATTATGTGCCGCAGTCATCAGGTAGCTCTTGAGAAGTAGAATTCGTTTGTTTTTATAATATTCTAATTCTATACAGAAGTAAAGGAAGATAAAGTCAAGTGACTAAATGCCTGGTTTTGAACATTATAATTCCTCCGATTCAACAACTGACATGACATTGTTTGTTACCACTATACCACACTTGCGATGGGCGCAAGTAACGTGATTGGCACGAATCACGCGAATGAGCGTAGGATCAAATTCTGCTCACGTGAGCGCGCGTGAATGTGGGTGCCGAATAAATTATCGTACGCGAGTGCCCGTCTTCCTTTCGTGAGGGTGCGTAAGTGAGCCAAAACTTTCTACTCCACATGTGAATTTTTGCATTGCTGCATAAACTTAAGTGTATATATAATTCTCCAGTCAGTTGCAATATTTACTCAACCTTTAGTTATTAAGATATGTATGTCTGTAACCTTCAAATTGACGTTTGCCACGCGGCCCTGCTGTCACTTTATTCATGCATTGTCATTTAAATATTTAACAATCTTTACGTTTAACGCCATCGTCTGGCATTTATTTTTCCAAATTAAAATAAACTAAATCACAATCCTTTCAAACTTTTCCAGGAAATCTGCAACAATTTTGAACTGCGTTTCTTATCAATATAATAAAGTTTCTTAACCCTTTAGTGACCACATGCAAATATGTTTGCCCAAGGGTATCTGACACATATCATTTTCCAGAAAAGGGATGGAGGAAATCTGTGCAAAGGTGATTTTTAAAAGTGAGTTGTGTTGTAGTCGCACCCACTTCTACAAATCAGCTTTAAACAAATGTTATTTTTCTCCTGCCTTGTCAATAATGTGCTAAAACCCCTTGGGATAGCATATTTGCATGTGGTTCTCCAAAGGTTAAATAAATCATAAAGTTACCAGAGACAATTGCATATAAACTAAGTTGCAAATTGTTACAGTAAATTTTTTACTCTAAATTTTTGTTATTATGTTTTTATTTTATTTTTCCCCTTCAACTAACTGCATGTTTAATGCAAAAAAAATCAAAAGTTGAAACTGCATCCGCATCATCGTCGTCGTTGTCATCATTTACTTACTTATTATGCATTTCCGTTTCCGGCAAAGCTGATGAATAAACTGCGGGCGCCCAAGCAAGCGACCGACCAATTTACTGGACAGTGGAAAGAAACCATGTGGAGTTCGGTTTAAAACGACTGATGGAATTCTGGAACATGTCAGAAGGAATAAGGTTAAAGAGATACGACAGTAATGCCTGAAGTGACATGTCAGATATCGATTTACTACACGGAAAGAAAAAGATCGTTCGTCACAAAGAACATTGTAAACAACTATACTTTGCTGAGTACATGTTAGGCGTTATAGCGGTAGCTCATCAGACTACACTCTGAAAAACTTACCCCACCAACATATTGCAGGAACCATGCATATGTTTACAAACACTGTTTCTATCAATTAAAGATCTGGTCCTTTTTTTCTTATTATCTGTCACGTTTTGGTTTTCGGAAGTTTTCAAACACCAAAGCCACATTTGGGTCAAAAAAGCATGTATTATAACCTGTTAATCATGGTGTCCCCAACATGTAATATTGACTACCAAACACAATATGTTTGGGCACAAGTAAACTATATTTGCGACAAGCTAGAAACACGTTATATTTGCATCCAAACAACAACAAAAATACATACATTTCAGAGTGTAGAAAACGGGAGCTAACAAGTTGCCTATGTTCAAATTCCAGTTGATTCAAAGAAATATTTTTTTAAATTTTGTTCTTTAGTTCTTGGTCATGCTTTAGCCAAAATACCCATTATGTCTTTATGTTTTATGAAAATTACTCCGCAAGGGATTAATTTTGAATGCTAGTGTCACCTTGTGATAGTGACAGTTTTTCGAATTTTTAATACAAATTCATTTTTACACTTCCCCTGAAATGGAATTGAAACCAGACACCATGATCGCAAGTCTGCGCAAGAATTCGCCACGCCACTGGAAACACAGCATGAAGACGAACAGTATCTCAACATAAGGATTTGCATGTTCGCTCTTATTGTAAACATTTTAGAAGACTCTGGATGTGTCTTGTGTAGTCGCGCAGATTCTTCAAATTTTCTAAGTAAAAATTTGAAAATGAGTCTCTGTTCTATTGCGTAAGCATTCGAATCGCGCTTTGAGAGAAGTATAAGAATCTCCGGGCTGCAATTGGAAGATGCTAGGAAGATTAATCGAAAAGTGTCGCTTTGTCATCGCGCAAGCGATTGAATGGCGATTTGAGTAATTAATCGGAATCTTCCTGACAAGAGTAGATTTAGGAGAATGATCCTGACTTGTAAGCTTGTAGTTGAATTTCTCATATATTAACCAAAAGCTAAACAAAATCCGACTTAAAAATTCAAATTCAAAAAAGTGTAGAAAGTTGTTTGGAAGATTACACATACTCACGAGGATTCTCCCATTCACTAAAGTATCGTCTAGGTTATATGGAAAATATACAAAAAGCTCTTGATCAATTCTGCTTCATCTCATGTAGAATTATTAATCATCCTTAATCAATAACTTCCATAAACCAGTGAATAGACGAAATAACTTACAATCATGGTATCTGCACCCTGAAAACAACGGCCCCTGTAATATTATGCAGGAACCATGTATATGTGTGGAACATCCATATACTTACATAAAAACATTGTTTTCATGAATAGAAAACTTGCTGTTTTTTGTTTGTTTGTTGTCTGTCACGATTTTTCCAGTATATTACAACAACCAACGCCATATTTGGGTTACAAAAATATATATTGGAACATACCGATAATTATGTATGCAACATGTTATATTGTAGCAAACACAATGTGTTTGGACAGAAGTATACTATATTTGAAACAAGCGACAAACACATTATATTTGCATCCAAACGACAACAAAAATACTGATTTTTTTAGCGTGTGGGCTCAATTCGTTATCCGAACAAAGTGATATGAACTTAAATTTGCGTTTAAAGCCAGTACAGAAATTTCAGTTCAGTCGGGTGAACCGACTTAAACGTACCCTAACCCTAAGTCGTCCACTGTGACTGACTTCGAACAAAACCGGAATAGATTACATTGCCTAAAATTGCACCCAAAAGGTAGGATCACACAATTGTCGTAATACACCAATTTTGAACAATTTGCATTGCACTGAATTGGAGAACAACAAAAAAATTGTCCCAATCCCATTCTCTGCAGTCCTTCGATTATTCCAATCACATGATTGTTATAGTATACGGCAACTCTGAGAAATAGCTGTTGTGGTAAATTGCAAATTTTGTTTTGTTTGTACAAATATACATTTAAAAAAATAATTTACTGTAGTTAAGATGATTTGTTCCCCAGCGGAAAAGATGTATGAACTTGATGAGAAAAAAACTTGAAAATGAAGAAAAGAAATGTTCGAAGAAGTACTTGGGTCAGAGAGTGGCTCACAAAAAGAAGCACTAATGACGCCGATGAAAAAACATTGATGGAGTTTCGAGAAATAGATATCCAAAAGTTTTTATTAAAAACAAATAAACAACTTCAGTGTCCACTGAAGCATCCAATTCTACTATACAGTCATTAAACTCAACATTAAAACTACACGTAAATAATAATGAAAACATTTAAAACAAATAAAATTCAAGTTACGAAGGTTGCATTTTATGTTTCGGGATTTGGCAACCCTAGTGTTGGAATCTGGCAAGTGACAGCTCTATCGTAAAGTTGGACATTTTTGAGGTTATGCGTACTCAGAACGTTTTGATATACGAGCGCTATTTGTGTTGTTTACAGTAACTTAAAAGATTCATCTCGGCCCAAAAATGGAATTAAATCGTGAACATTTTCATGCGATTATTTTTTACAACTTTCGACGTGGATTAACTCAGCATCAGTGCATGGATGAACCTAATTCAATATTTGGCGATGAAGCTCCACCAAGGACCAGTGTTTATCGATGGTATGGTGAATTCAATCGTGGTCGTAGTTCACTCCAAGACGAATTTCGTGAAGGTCGCCCAAAATCAGCTGTTGTTCCGAAAACCATTGATGCTGTGCGCGAGCTGATTTTGCAAGATCGTCATGTGACCAACCATGGGATTGAGACAACCTTAGGCATTACTGGGAGATTCAATATTGCATAAACATTTGACTGTCAAAAAAATGTGTTAGCGTTGGGACCCACACAATTTGTCAATCACTCAAAAAAAGGCTCGTGTCGATTGGTCGAAAGAAATGCTCCAACAATACGATCGCGGTGCTTCGAAACACGTCTATGACATAGTGACAGGTGATGAATCCTGGATTTACGCGTATGAGTCCGATAGTAAACAGCAGTCAACTGTATGGGTGTTTTAAAATGAGCCAAATCCAATAAAAGTTGTTCGCGCCCGAAACTCTTCCAAGCAAATAGTCGTCTGTTTTTTTCCCAAAACCCGGACATGTCGCACCCGTACCACCAGAACAACGGAGACCAGTGAATTCTGAGTGGTACACAATCATTTGTTTGCCAGTTGTCTTTCAAGAAATCAGGAAAACCAACCGCCGAAGACGGATCACTCCTCACCACGACAATGCGAGCTCTCACACATCGGCTGAAACAACTGCATTTTTGAGAACCCAAAACATCGACTTGAGGGGTCATCCGCCGTATAGTCCTGACTTGGCACCGAATGACTACCTTTTATTCTCGTACGATTTTCGACACCTAAAGAAGCGGTTGCTGCATTCAGAATGCATATTTTGGAGATACCTCAATCAGAGTGGCAAAAGTGGTTCGACAATTGGTTCAAACGCATGCAAAAGTATATAAATCTTCATGGGGAATATTTTGGAAAACAATAAAGTGATTTTCGATGATTAATATTTGTTTTTGTTCTCTAATCCCGAAACATAAAAGGCAACCCTCGTAATTATAAAAAGAGATATTGTACCACGGTCACAAGAATCAGTTAAAAAACTAAAAATAAATATTGGCACGTATTATCTTCTGCAATTGCCGCCCTAGAACACAAGAAATATTAGTGCTTTTTTACATTTATATTGGTGCACGGTTGCCCATGCGGCTTTCACGTGATTGCCGCTCCAGGGTTGCATTTGATTGGCGCAAATAAGCACAATACTGTAGTGGGATGCTGTATGAGGCAATAAATTGTGAAATCACACCATTGGCATATAAAATAGATCAATAACACTGTGCAAGTTTTTTTGAAAATTTTTTAAAAACAGAAGTGGACTCAACGGCAAAAAAATATATTTGTATGAAACCATAATTATAGGCCAAAGAAAACTAATAATGTAGTTCGATTCGTAGAATCCAAATTAGTGTAAATCCGTTGAGTCCACTTCTGTTTTTTATTTATTTTTTTTTTTTTGACTTGCAGAGTGTAAATCGGATGTACAAAAATGATCGCAGCTACGTTCTCAATTTTGAACATCTTTTGACAAAACTTTGTCCGGCACCAAATTTCATCTACATTATTTCCAATTGAAATTTGAAAAAAATCAATTGAAATTTGAAAATTCTATTTGAAATTTGAAATATCAATTGAAATTTGAAAATTCTATTTTAAATTTGAAATACATCAATTGAAATTTGAAAAACATCAATTGAAATTTAAAATACATCAATTCAAATTTGAAAATTCTATTTGAAATTTGAAACACATCAATTGAAATTTGAAAAACATCAATTGAAATTTAAAATACATCAATTAAAATTTGAAACACATCAATTGAAATTTAAGAGACATCAATTGAGATTTAAAACACATCAATTGAACTTTGGAATACATTAATTGAAATTTGAAATACATCAGTTGAAATATGAAACACATAAATTGAAATTTAAAAGACATCAATTGAAATTTAAAACACTCCAATTGAAATTTGAAAGATATTAATTGTAATTTAAAAATCTAATACATAAAATCGGTTAATAATTTTTAAATTTCAAGTGACGAATTCTAGATTTCAATTGATGTCTTTCAAATTTCAATTGATGTCTTTCAAATTTAAATTGATTTCTTTCAAATTTCAATTGATGTGTTTCAAATTTCAATTGATGTATTTTAAATTTCCATTGATATGTTTTAAATTTCAATTGATGTCTTTCAAATTCCAATTGATGTCTTTCAAATATCAATTGATGTTTTTTAAATTTCAATTGATGTATTTCAAATTTCAAATAGATTTTTTAAATTTCAATTGATGTATTTCAAATTTCAAATATAATTTTCAAATTTCAATTGATATTTTTCAAAATTAAATTGATATTTTTCAAATTTCAATGGGAAATGGTGTAGATCAATCAAGGTTTATGGGAAATATCACATCAATCAACCGGACAGCCGCCTACTTTTTGTATGGGAGGTACTAAAATTGGTGATGCCACATCACCTTTGTTTTAGTAGTGAGTAATTGGCATTTATCGAAATGAAACGAAATACCTAATTCATTGAGATCGGAAGTATTTACGGAATGTATCGTATTGACTAGCTGACGACTTGTCGATGGGGGCTACCAGAATAGGCGTGGCAAGCATGCCAATTTTATCCGGTTAAGCAAATATTCACAAACTAACAACTTATATCTGAGTTGAAGCCGGTCACATTTACATACTAGCAAAAACATGGAAAAAAAACATGATTTTATTCAAATTATGTTGATTTCTATGGGAGATGCAAGAATGAGTGTGATCATAAGGCCCATTTTTAATACCAAACTATAGGTGAGGACATAAAAATTGACACCCTCCGGAATTGAACCCAGGCTTCTCCCATATTCTAGTCGAATGTGCTACCATCATGACCTAACTTTTGGCACTCCACAGGGAATCGCTCACAATCTTCTCGCCGAATTGGTTTCATTTTTCAACTACTTCCAACGCAGCATTCTCGAAAGATCGTTAGATGACAATCGTGGCGATTAGACCCAAAATCTGCCCGATTAGCCGAAGATTACTGCTTCGATTTACACATGTGCATAGAGGTTTTCTATATTTGCTGTAAAAGTAAATTATAAAAATTGTTGGGTATATGATGCTGCCCACACACGATGCAACATTGTTTGCAACATGTGTTTGAAACCTGGTTTCATTTTTTACCACAGACGATGCAACCAAAATTGAAACCATGAATGAAACATCAGTCGGTGAGTTTTTCTGCTAAACAAACGTACGCGGAAGGAAAAAATATTAATATACTGCTGTTTTTTTAGTTTTATTTTTATAACTATCACATTTTACGTTCCGTAATTCTGGTAAATTCTTTTATAAAATTTCTTCAGTTTTCATTATTTCCAATTGTCGTCAGTTTTGTCTCTCTTCGTTTTCCTTTACTCCGCGAATTATAAAAAAGAACCACACAGCACGACTGCTCGCAACGAATGATAGAGCAAAAACAGTAAACATCGCCACACACGATGCAACATTGTGTTTGAAACACAGAAAATATCAAAAAATTTTGATATTTTTGCAACCAAAAATTAAACACGATTGTAAACATGAAACATTGCTACATACGATGCAACATGGTTTGAAACATGGCAATGTTTCAAACAATGTTGCATCGTGTGTGGGCACCATGAAAATTCGTTCACAGCAATGCAAACTCATTTTACGGCAAACATTTATCCTGTTACCTTAAACGTTGTGTATAGGTACAAATAAATATTTTTTCTTTCGACAAACAACCTAGACGTGATTTTTTTGAATTTGAATTAATAAGTGGTGAATTTATGGACGACTCCAATTTTATTTGGCACATCCTAAAGTTCAATTGCGGTTCTTTTAATTGAAGTTTTTTAAATTCTAAGTAATGGTCACTGCTCTGAAATGCTCTCCTTGCTCTTTCATAGCATGTAATGGGAGCATTTCGATTTACACCTTATTTTAAATTGCACATCATATTTTCTGAATTTAAAAAGATTAGTTTTGATTTGAATTTGAAGGCATTTGAATTTCAATTAATTGCTTTGAAATGCATTAATTGTTTGCTTAAGCGTATTTTCTTCTAATTCTAAATAAAGGGTTTTTCAATAAGAGCGCTACAAAAGTTGTTTTAAATAAAACAAAACCGGTTTTAGATACCAATGAAATGCTTTATTCCTGTGAAAGTACGTTCGATGCCATTATGTCTGGAACTCAATTTCTTTTGCATGGCCACGACGGGCACCATTGCAGAAGTCAAGACGCTGTACCCAATTTTCGACGGTTTTCAAGCATAAATCGGCCGATACTGCTGCAATTTCACGTTCGATATTCGTACAAAAGTTCATCAATCGTCGCTGGCTTGTTGGCATAGACCATAGACTTGACGTAGCCCCACAGGAAATAATCTAACGGCGTCAAATCGCACGACCGAGGCGGCCAATCGACTGGGCCATTTCGTGAGATAACACGTCATAGATAAAGGAATTAACTAGATATCGCACATGCCGTGGGAAATTTCTTGTTCAATGGGATATTGTCTAGATGGAGCTGAATGCAATAATTACAACATTTGATCCCAAAAAAAAATACCATGCAAGATGTATTTAGAACAGGTGCTAACAATAAGTGTGGTAGGCAACATCAACAGGGATTTTGTTTTTGTTTTCTGGTCCGTTGATCTCAAATTCAACACAAACGAACACCAACAATAACAGTAAACAAAAAGACACATAATCAAAATAACAAAATTTGGACTTGAATGTGGGGAACACAACAACATAAAAAAAAATAAGTTAGTTGTTCGAATAGCACAACCTGGAAAATTATAATTTTTTTGTATGTATCAAATTTCCCGCTGTGTTGAATAAACGTCAATGAAAGTTACGACAAACTTCAATGAGAGTTACAAAATGACAACACAGCATCTAGTGGTAGTACTTGATAACGCCTGTGCGATATCTACTTATTTCCTTTATCTATGTAACACGTTCACCAAACTTGGTTTCCAATAAATTGATTGTGGCATTCGCTGTGTGGCTTGTGACGCCGTCCTGTTGGAACCACATGTCCTCCAAGTCCATATTATCCAATTGGGGCCAAAAATATTCTCATATTTTGCTTATTGACGAAGCCATTCAGCCAGTAATGAGCCTCATCGCTGAAGATGATTTTCCGATGAAAATCCGAATCATTTTCAAGCTGTTGCTCAGCCCAATTCACGAACATACGACGCTTATGGTGGTCAAGCGGCTTCACTTCTTGCGTCAATTTGATCTTGTAAGGATGTAGGCCAAGATCTTTTCGCAAAATTCGCCACAACGACGTCACAGAGATGCCCAACGCTTGAGAACGACGTGCGAGAGACACATTTGGACTTTCTTGAACTGAAGCCTCAGCGGCAGCAATATTCTCGACACTACGGGCACTTCTTTGTCTCACTGGCACGGGAACATTTTGTACTGTGCCTGTGGATTCAAATTTTTCCACTAGACGCTCAATTGTTGATCTGGTAGGACGATTATGACGACCATAAATTGGACGTAGCGCTCTTAAAGTTGAGGCCACTGACCCCAAATTTCGGTAGTAAATTTTAATAATTTCGACTCGTTGTTGACTCGTATATCTTTCCATGATGAAATGGCAAACCTTACTGAAGATGAATGTCAAAAGAGCGGGAAAAAATATGGCGTCGTTTGCTGTCCCTATCGATTTACTTTTCTAGCGTCTCTGTTGAAAAACCCTTTATAACCTTCGAAATTTTCCTTGAAGTTGATTTTTTTTATTCCAAGTTCCTCAAGAGATTTTCAAGGCTCTCAAGAGATAAATTTTAAAAGCAATCTTTCCACGCCACTAATTGTATATAAAATAAACCAAATTCAATTTATATATTTTTGAAGTTGAATTAAAAAAAAATACTATATGAAATGTTAACCCTTTCACGACCACAGGCAGGTATGTTTGGCTCTAAAATTGTTCAGATAGTAGATAATGCAAATGTGTGTACAGGTAATGTATAGTAGAGATATGCTACAGCAATAGTATAGTAGCCGGTAACTCGCTATCTACCGCGACTGGCCCCCTAGGAGCTAACAAAGTCGATTAAAAGATGATTCTATTATGAGGGGATGCAACGGTTTGAAAAACGGGCACACATGGCTGAAACCCCAGCTACGTTTTGGGTTCGTACCTTACCCTTCAAAAAATGTAAGGTAAAATTTCAACCTGCCCACATGGACCGAACATATGTTCCCAAATATGCTTTCCTTCGGTCTGAAAATCACTAAAACGTAAAAAAAAATTGTGGACTCATTTTTCGTGGCCACATTTTTCGTGTCCATTTTGTGTGGAAATTTTTTTTTCATAAAAATAAAATCTCTTTGGCCGCAAATGTATGGTCATCAAAGGGTACAACTGTACCAACTTTCCCACTGTTCCAGATCCTTGCTAATTTCGGTGTCACTTTAGCTGATTTCCTACATCTTCTTAGGTAAATAAAAAACGGATTCCTTAATTGTTATCATCTTTTAAGGATACAGGATAACTTCCAACATTTTCTATTCTCTTCCAGCTCCACAATAATATCTCTACTTTAAAATCCTTGACTTCTACCGAGGCCAATAGACCGCTCTAAGGAGTGTGAACTCTTGATTCAATGGAGGAGGGAAAACAAATCATAACACATGAAAGCAAACTTCTAACAACTGCGCCAACACTGTTCGAGGGAGTAAATAAAGATACAAACGAACAACTCAAATAAATACTAGAAAAAAATAGCAATCCGGGAAGCAAAAGAAACACAACTTCAAAACAACACAACGAACAACGAAACAGGCAAACAAAATACTCGTTAAAGTGCAGAAAATGACCTTACAATTGACATTAAGTCTTGAATTCTTAAACAGTCAACCCGTGCAGTAGCGTTGAAAAGGAATGAGATGAAAATAATGACAGCGGCGACTAAGAATAAGAATATGAGAACTAAGAAAATCTCATGAAAAATAGCCCAAACCCAAATAGAAACATTTCAAAATGGACGACAGAGTTAACTATGACTCCGAGGCAACTAACAACATGAAAATCGTGTTCATGCTCATGTTCATGCCCAATGCACTACTTAAAGCAAGAAATGTATTCAAGGATGTTTTACGATATGAAAGGAGTACACATGTCCTTCTAAACTTACTGATGAAAAATTTAACAATAAAATTGTTAAAATAGACATCTTCGTTTAAAATGAATCAAAGTCACAGAGATAAAAAGCCCAATCGAAAATAAGAATTTCAAATCGCAATGAATATTGAATGCACATGAAGTGTAATGACAAAATTGTTGTAAATAATCCATAGAGAATTACTTGAATAACATCAATGGCTGAGTAGCAAATTATAAATTTTCCATCGTCCAGTCATTAAAGGCAAATCAGGTGAACTATACACGCTGAAAAAACTGTCTCTGGAACATATTCGTGCCCCTTCTGCACGAACCATTTATATTTTTGCAACATGCCACAAATATGCATATATGTATTTGCAAATCCTCAACTCATATTCAAATGTAAACATTGACATATTTCATCCCAAACATCCGTATATTTACGTGGAAGCATTCGTGTGTTTCCTCCCAAACAAACGATTGACTACTGAATGCATGAAACTAAAACGCAATAGATCACTCAACATAAGAAACGCTCAATTAATTTACACACGCATTCAGGAATATTTAGGAATCACTAACTGAAATAATAATAGAAAAATACATTACAATGTAATAACAATAACTTATTAGGCTAAGAATAGTATCTCTTTATCACTCTTTTATTATTTTGCTCTCGACTGAGCATAGCGACTAAAAAAATTAAGCAAACAGTACGAGTACACTAAACACAGCTTTATTTGCATCACAACCACTTATATTACTTAATAGGGACATACATATTGTTACTAAATTGTACATACCCATTAGAATAGTAACAGTGAACATACCCTTTTATTATCATACTAGTGGCGCCCGTCGAAACATGCTTTAATTTTAATCGATTTTTAATAAAAGGTAATTCTGCAAGATGAGAGAGACATAGTTGTTGTTTGTTATTACAACAAACGTGTAAATGATTTCCACGTGTGTCAGCTTGTACCTTATATGTATGTATTCATGCACAGATAATAAGCAGCTCCATTGGATCTTCCAACTAAGAGTAGCACAACAATCTATGAAATTTTTTGTTTTTTTTTTCGTTTTGTTTCGTTTTTTTCGTTTTTATTCGCTTCTTTTTTCCTTTTTTTCGCTTTTTTTTCGTTCTTTTCGCTTTTTTTTCGTTTCTTTTCTTCTTTTTTTTTGTGTGTATATATATTAGGGCGGGTCAAATTATATGGAACGATTTTTTTTGATGAAGCGTATAGCAAAATCGTAATCTATAGGTGATTCTGAGAAATTTTGCTCAAGAGACCAAAGCTCGAAGTCGGATTTGAAGCCCCCCACAAGGTATTTTTATCACCCATCAGAATCTGTAGGGAATATTGTTTTTTTTGTTGAAACCTTGAAAATGTTGATTTTTTCAGATCGATTTTTCTACAAAAAGGAGTTCGAAACAAAAAAATTTATTGTAATAAAAGTTGTTGGAAATTGTCTGAAGTTTCATAATCTGCAAAAAAAAATCTCGAAAAAAATCGAAGAAAATTCAGAATTTATTAGTTAAAAGTTCCTTTTAGGCTATTTTTCGACAACAAATTCCTAATATCTCTACGAAAAAATATTGGTATCAATACAGATTCTGAAAGGTGATAAAAATACCTTTCAAACAAGCCCACATTGAGAAATCTACTATAATTCTATCCGATTTTATGACGAATTTAATTATATTAATATATGGAAAAATATCTATTTTGAAATTTTGGGGGGCTCCAAATCCGACTTAGAGCTAAATTTCTCAAAATCACCTATAGATTACGTTTTTGCTATGCGCTTCATCAAAAAAAAAATTAACCCGCCCTAATATATATAAATAAATAAAATAAAAAATAAATGGTTTCCCATTACATCCCTAGAAGGAATCGGGGAGAGCTTCTCACAACCAGTGAGCTGTGCGCTTTCTAGTTCTATACTCACTGATTGGGACCTACACTTTTACACCGGTTCCGAACGGTATTTTTGAGAAGCATTTTCATGGCAAAATTCTCGATAGTGTCGCCGTCACTATGCGAGGTGACCACCGTCGAAAGAAATTTTTTATTTTTTTTTTAAGTTGGTCAGAGCAGGGATCGAACCCAGGATCTCAAGTACAAGAGGCGCGCACACTACCCATTGCACCACCGACGGCCAACTTTTATAAGTGTTCAAAAAGTGTGACAGAGCCAGTGAATCAGCGATGCGCGTAACTCTTTAAGTAGATGGTTTTTGACAGTTACCTCCATAGCTTTAGTCAATTACGGGAATTTGAAATTGTGTCAACTTTCACCATGGAGTGGTCAGATAAGGAAACCCGTATCGCAGTTATAGCATTTTTTAAGTGTGACAAGGAAAAAAACGATATTTTCAAAACCCTCCACCCGCTCTGCAGGTGCATACAATTGTTCGAGGAGACCGAAGATATAAAAGGCCGCCCGGACACAGCAAGTCATCAAAGCCGTCAAAGCAATAATTCAACGAAATGCTCTCCGGAAACAGAAAATCATGGCCCGTGAGATGAAAATCACGCCAAAGTCCATGAGTCGAATTATTAAGGACATTTGCTGGCTGCACCTTAAAAAAATAGGATAGAAAAATCTAAAGGTCTTTTGATGAAATATGGTGATAACTTGCATAGAAAAAGTTTGTTTACGGATGAAAAAATTTTTACCGTACAGGAAAAATTTAACAAACAAGATGATAGGGTTTATGCACGATCATCTAAAGAAGCATTTGAAGAAATCCTACGAATCGAAATGGGTCTTCATCCAGCTGCACTCATGGTATGGTGGGGTTTCTCTTATGATGGGGTAACTGACTTGCATTTCTGTGAACAAGGGGTCAAAACATCGTCTAAAGTTTACCAAGAAATCGTTGTTGAAACAGTTGTGAAGCCGCTTAACAATTCCCGTTTTCAAAACCAGCCGTGGACTTTTCAGCAAGATTCAGCACCAGCTCATAAGGTTAAAACGACACAAATCTGGCTTCGAAACAATTTGCCAGCTTTCATATAAATATGCTCTGAAGAATGGCCCTCTGGCAGCCCTGATCTGAACCGTCTGGATTACAAATTGGGGACCGCTTTAGAGGACATGGTCTGCCACAAATGTTACCTCAACATTGATTCTCTTAAGACAGCTCTGGTTCGTGCTGTAGCCAATTTTCCAATGGATGAAGGGCGGGCATTTTGAACGAAACTTAGCTTTTTGAATACAATACATATCATTAAATATATAAAAAAATTGGTCCAAAGTCGTTCATTACTGTTTCTTTTATAGCAGAAAATATGACTGACTGTGTAATGACTTAGTGGGAGAGATTAATTTCGGAAGTAATCTCTTGATTTACGTTCCAAAGTAAGTGCCGTCAGGTAGCTTAGTGGACTGTATTTAAGAGGGGGTTAGATAGCAGTTAGGCCCAATTCCTCAGGAGTACTTATTTGCTGCGCTAAGGAGTTGGTATTTCTTGATTGTATAATTTCTCCAGGATTAGAGAAATTATGCAGACAAGTTGAGAAAATAAGAAGTAATTAAACCAAATGAATTAGTACAATTCAAGATGTTTTCTTTATTGGGCTTTGTTGATGCTCGCCAATTAGGGGTTCAAGGAACAGTGCCGAGTTTTTACACTTGAAGTTCGCAAGAAACTTACATCTGTATCTTTTCTATGTTTTTATCTTTCTCATCCGTTAAATAACAATTCACAATAATTTAAGTTTCAGATTTCCGTTGAATGTAAAGTCTGCATATACAGTACAATACTTTAAATAGTAGTAGATAATAATTTTAAATAGTAATAGTTTAGCAAACATTTTAATTCTATACTTCATATTTTTTAGATTTAAATTCAATTGTTTTTCCTTAATTATACATAAATATGTATATATAAGTATAATCGTCAGATTATACAGACTATATTTATGTCCCTACTAAGTACACTCCGGTTCCCTTATTTAAAGGCACTAAAATTTCCATATTCAGCAGCTTGTATCTTTTGCAATTTGTAAACGATTGCAGAATTTTAAAATTTAAATGGAAGCTGGACATCTTGAGCTATAAAAGTAAAAGTGTTAAATTCGGCTGTGCCGAATCTTTGATACCCTCCACCTTAGTGTTAACCAGCAAAATATTAAATTTATTTTATATTAAATTTTAAAAAGGATATTTTTTAAGAAAATGTACTTTTTTAAAAAAAAATAAAAATAAGTTACTTGTTCACAAATGCAATTACTTGTTCACAAATGCTCACAAATGCAGGATGCTCACAAATGCTCACAATGCTCACATTGAAAATGTACTTAAGAAAATGTACTTTGAAATGTACTTTGAAATGTACTTAATGTACTTAATGTACTTTGAAATGTACTTTGAAATGTACTTTGAAATGTACTTAAGAAATGTACTTAAGAACTGTACTACTTAAGAAGAAATGTACTTAAGAAATATACTTAAGAAGAAATGTACTTAAGAAATGTACTTAAGAAATGTACTTAAGAAATGTACTTAATGAAATGTACTTAAGACATGTACTTTGAAATGTACTTAATGTACTTTGAAATGTACTTTGAAATGTACTTAAGAAATGTACTTTTTTTTAAGAAAATGTACTTTTTAAAAAAAAAATAAAAATAAGTTACTTGATCACAAGTAAAATAAAAAAGCATTTTTTAAAAATAAAAAAGTATTTTTTGTAGATATGTAAAAAAAAAAACAACCTGCAAAGCATTTTTTAAAAATAAAAAAGCATTTTTTGAAGAACTGTTAAAAAAAAAAGACAAGCTGGGACGAGAGTTGAACCAACAACCCTCAGACTCCAACGCGCAACCCTTTACACATCAGGCCACAGCGACCTTAGATGGAGTGTGACAAAATTCATATAAATGTATGAACACATGAAAGTACATCTAAACATTCTAAAGTACTTACCTATTATAAAGAACAACAAAGATTTTCGACATGGAAATTCACCACGCGACAAAAGGAGTCGTTTAGTATAAAAGTACAAAAATTAATGTGAAAATTTTATGAGTTTTTTTACGTTTCCAATCATAAAATTTTTTCCAATGGACCAATTTCGCTGATTTTCAATACCAAACTGCTCAGGAATACGTGGAACATTCCGGCCAAAAACCAAACCGCGTTATCGCCGATTGAAGTCGTGGGAATGTTTTCAACAGACGGACAGACGGACATGGCTATATGGACTCCGGTTGTTATAAGAATCAAGAATATATTTACTTTATGGGGTCGCAAAGCCTTATTTCTATATGTTACAATCAGAATGACAAACTTATATATACCCTCTATCACTTACAGTGGAGGGTATAAAAAATCATGACAATAGTGGTTTCTTAACTAAAGAACTTTTTTTGAGCAATTTATAAAGAAAATTCCAAAAATGTGATATTTTTTGGTTCACTTGAATAAAGACACTTTATTATTTTTAAAGTAAGCGATGATTTTTTGTAGGGAGCGTTTGTTCATTACAGGTTATTACATCTTAATCATTTTACGAGTCAAAATGGCAAAACAAAAAATTTTAAATCTATCGGAAAAAAAACAAAATCGATGTTCACCGTTCTGAAGGATATTCTAACCGCGCAATAGCTAAAAAAATTGGACAGAGCCAAACTGTTGTCGACATCAACGACCCCGAGGGGTATGGAAAAATTTTTAAACGAAGGGTTCCATTGTCTTTATCTACGTATGAGAAAAGAAAAATCATCAGAATTGCTTCTAATTCTGCCTTATCCTTGTCAGAAAAAAAAAAGCTCAAGCTGGTGTGAGTGAGCAAGTCATCAGTACGCAGAGTACTTAAGAGTTATGAGTATCTTAAATACCTGAAATTACAAAAAAAAAGCCGCCATTTAATGCCTCTCGTAAGGAAAAGCGGCTTCAATTCGCAAGAGACTATATGGTATGGGATGTGCAGCCAAGAGGTCATGTAAATGACTGGAGAACCGTTGTATTTACGGATGAGAAGAAGTTTAATTTGGATGGGACTGATGGCTACAACTATTATTTCCATGATCTGTGCAAAGAAAATCTTTTTTTGAAACAACATCACAGCCGAGAGGGCAGCGTTATGGTGTGGGGTGCTCTTACGTACTATGGTAACATCGATCTTGAATTCCAAGGTGCAGAAATGACTGGTGCAAGCTATAAAACGTTATTGGAGTCGGATTTTGCGAAGTTCAGTGAAATATTTGGTCCAATATCTTGGATACTGCAATAGGATAATGCCCCTATACACAACGCCAGAGTAGTAAAGGAGTTCATTGCAGGCCAAAATGTTAATATTCTTGACTGGCCACCCTATTCGCCAGATCTAAACATTATCGAAAATGTCTGGGGTTGGTTATCTCGTAAGGTCTATGAAGGAGGTAAACAATTTGATGACAAGCAGTCAGTAATCCAGGCCATTAAGGATGCTTGGAATCAAATTTCGTTGGATTACAGAAATTCTCTGTATCTCTCAATGAAAACCCGTATATTTGAAGTTACTAAAAACAAAGGGGGTGGAACCCATTACTAATAGTTCTTAAATAAAGTAAAATAAATTAAAAAAACAAGAAAAACTGTTTTGAACCAAAAAAATCGCACATTTTTTGACTTTTTCTCTAAATTGCTCAAAACAAGTTCATTAGTTAAGACACCACTCTTGTCATGATTTTTTCTATATCTCAAGATTACATTTCCATTTTAAAATTCTGCAATCGATTACAAATTACAAAAGATAGAGGCCGCTGAATATGGAATTTTTAGTGCCTTTAAATAAGTGAACGGGAGTGTATAACATATTAATCATAGTATCTCAAACATATAATATTGAATAGTAAACTCAATGCGTTTGGACACAAGTATACTATATTTGCGATAAACTCCAAACACACATTATATTTGAATCCAGATTAGAAAATAACACAGATTTTTCAGCGTGTATCTTTGTTCCCGTACGCACTATTTTTCATGTTTGTACTATTATTACCATTTTGGAAAAATTTTGCTCCAGGGGCGGTGTGATTAAGAGACCGATAACTCCATCAATCCCCAGTCGAAGTAGCAACCAAAATACTCGGAGAAGTAATTGCTTGAAACGAGGTTGTAGCAAATATAAATTAGGCTCTTGGCACCGAATTGCTGTTACCACAACCGCATTGAGGTTATCACAACTGAGTTTAGTCCCCATAACTGATATTCGGTTGAAAAATATTCGTTTCACGATTGATTCGGTTGTGACAATTTAACCTTCAATTATATTCGTTATGTCAACTAAATGTTCAATAATTTCGGTTGTCCCAACCGAATTTGGAACTCATTCGTATGCAACAACCGAAATTGGTACCCAATACGTTGCAGCAAACGAATGTGGCATAAATTCAGGTGCAAGAACCGAATTTACCACTAATTCGGTTGCAACTATCGAATTTGGTATCAATTCGGTAGCAATAAATGAAATCGGTTTCAACGACCGAAACTGGCGTTAATTCGGTCGTCGTTCTAAGTTAATGGGCAAATAGTTTCGTTTCCAAGCTCTCGTCGAATAATTGTTTGTGTAAACGTCTATCAAATGTCTGGCTATAAAATCTATGTCACAAATTATCTTTCCTTCTTGATATAAACAACAAATAATACTGCAAAACAACAAAGATATTGAGATTTCGAAACAAGGACTCTCAGGACGACAATATAAATTAGGTTAAGCATTTTATTATGAATTGCTTAGCATGTCTGTACAAGTATAATTTTTAAGTTAAATACGCAACAACCAATAAACTTATATAATAAGAATGAAGATCAAAAGCAGAACATCCAAATGAACATGACAACAAAATGAGAAAACAGTTGAAATCTTGTGATACTTGAAATACGACCAACAAAAAAAACGAAAACACTATTAAAAAATTGTTAACAATTGATGCCAACATAAGGACCAATATAAGGACATTTTATCGAGTAGTGTTCATATATGCATAAGTATTAACAACAACAAAAAAGAAGAAAAGTCTACTCAAAGACACAGCTTTACACTAAGCGTGTAATACATAGACACGATTTCCAGCAACAAAAGTACTATTAGACTTTAACACATGAAACAAACATAAGTATACACGTCCTTAGGGTGTCTTTTATTTTAGGTATTTTGAATTTTTCAGGTACGAAATGTTCAAAGAACGCAACAAATTTAAATTGCTGCTACAGTGAAACAATAACGCCACCTCGCAGGAGGTTTATTCAATAAATGAAGCTATTTTGGGATCATTGAGGGAACTAGATTATATTTAAAGATACTTTGTTTGCTAGTCTGTAAGGATTGTTGTCATTTATAGACTGAATAAAAAATAAATAATATTCTATTGTTGCTGAAAAGCGAAGTGATATGCACCCGGAGATTTAATCGCTGTCGCAACAAAATTGTACGTACAACATTTTTGAACAACTCTTGGCTTCACTGCAACAACTCAATTTTCGTTGCAGCAACAATTATATATATTGTGAATTTTGGTGGCAAAAGAGTTAAATAATATAAAGCACTTTTTCAAAATCTTCTTTATTTATCATGGAGGTTTGTCAACAGGTAACGTTAACGAATGTAATTCGTTGATGTAACGAAGCATTTGTTAATGTGATGAGACAGATTTGTTTGAATATGAAAAGAGGCGGAGAGCCGACAACATCAGCAAACGCACAGTGGGGCCGATTGGAGAATACACGGTAATAATATCACAACTTCTAAACCATTATTCTGATCGATTTGAAATGTACTAGACATTTGTAGAGACGGAGTCAGACTTTTAGAATATTGGAAAATACACGGTTATAATATCATAACTTTTAAACTATTACTCTGATCAATTTGGAGTGTACTAGATATTTGTAGATGTGGAGTCTGGCTTTTAGAATATTGTACTTAGAGGTACCCTGTGTCAACACAGTTGTTGCAACAGGGTGTCAAAGTTGACCACTTTTGTGCTTCTACACTTATAGGCCGATAACAAAGATTTTCACTTTTTGAAATCTACTATGCAAGACAAACAAAAAAAGCACTACGTGTTGCGGAATATCTTTTATAGATATTAAGATATACTCTATCAAAGTTTAAAATTGAAAATTTTTTCATTGACTTGTTAATAACTCGGCCATTTGAGGGAAACAAATATTTCTGAAAACGCCAAAATTAGAAAACACTTCATTAAAGAATACCCTGGAAAGTTAAGTTATCTCAAGGCGTTTGGAAATGCCTACTTCGCAAAATTATTATTTTTTCCAAACTATGAAAAACACAATAAATAATCAATATTCTTCGAGCTTGAGGTCAGATTTGCTGTAGTTATATTTATTTTCCTCGATATTTCGCTACTCCTTTGTGTAGCATCATCAGGAGATATAAACAACTTTATCACTCCAGTTCGCAATACACAGGGATTCGTCAACCTGATCCCTCCAGCCGAGTCTTAGTCATCCTATTTTTCGTCTTCCTTCGAGTTCGGTTTCGAAAACCCTTCGTGCTGGTTCGCCTTCATCCATTCCACTGATATGGCCTAGCCAGCGCAATCGCGTTATTTATATACCTCATACAGCTCAGGGTTCATACGTCGCCGATACTCGCCGTTGTGCACTATAGGGCCATACATTTTTTGAAGTAGTTTCCTCTCGAAGACTCCGACAGACGTTTCGCCTGCTTGCGATAAGGCCCACGATTCTGCGCCATAAAGCAAGACAGGTTGTATTAGAGTCTGGTACAGCTGGACTTTTGCTACTCGAGAGAGAGCTTTATCTCTAAAGTGCTTGCTTAGCCCAAAATAACATCTATTCGCAAGCACAATTCTCCGCTTGATCTCAAGGCTGATGTTGTTGTTTTTGTTTACGGCAGATTTGAGGTATATAATTTCATCCACCACCTGGAAATTATAACGGTTATCAACGTTCACGCTTTGTTCCAATCGCATAGAGGCCCTGCTCGTTGAAACCATTAACTTTTACTTGTCCTCATTTACCGTCAGACCCACTTTTGCTGACTCCTTCACAATTCTCGAAAACACAGCAGAAATGATATCTACATTATCAGCCTACGCGAGCAGCATGTGACTTTTGCTCCTCATGCTTTTACTCATGTTGACTGCTCCTTTTCTCACATAAATGTATATTAAGCTGGTAAAGAGATCGCACGTTAGGGTGTCTCCTTGCCTGAGGCCTCGTTCAGTTTCAAAAGGCTCGGTACGATCCTTGCCAACTGTCACTGCGGATTTGGTGTTCGTCAGGATCATCCTGAAAAGGCGGATGAGTTTTGCAGGAATACCAAGCTCAGACATTGCTTCGTACAGTTTTCCCCGTATCGGGCTATCGAAGGCCGCCTTATAATCGACAAATAGATGATAGGTGGCGATTTGTTTTTCGTGGGTCTTCTCCAGGATTTGGCGTAGCGTGAAAATCTGGTCAGTTGTCGATTTTCCAGGCCAAAAGTCTTTCGCAAATTATACTTGATAGAACCTTATATGCTATGGATAAGAGTCTTATTCCAGGGTAGTTGGCACAGAGACCTGGTTCACCTTTTTTAAATATGGGACATAGTAAAATTAAACTCCAACCGCCGGGCATGCAAATTTTGCTAAGGCGATGGCGCATGCACCTTAACAGCTCATCGCCGCCAGCCTTAAACTGCTCCGCCGGTAATCCTCCGGCTACTGCGGCTTTGTTGTTCTTAAGCCGGGCAATAGCTGTTCTGACCTCGTCTTGGTTAGGAGGGGCAATCGACGTCGTCGTCCAAATTGTGATCGATTGTCTCATCATCATTGGATATCTCAGATACCAGTAATGGGGAGAAATGATCTCTCCATATTCCCAACATGCTCGGCACATCTGCGATGAGATTTCCGTCCTTGTCTTTATAGAAAGGGGCCCTGTACCATCTCCATTAGTTCTGCTTTTGACTTTTTGGTAGAATTTTCTGGCTTCGTTCTTCCTTCTGTATGATTCAATATTCTCACTCTCGCGTTTTCTTCACTACTGTTTCTTACGCCTAAAGAGACGGTTTACCTCCTTGCTTTTCTCCCTATACCGTTTAGTGGCAGCTTGCGTTGCAATTGACTGAAGCATTGCCATATGTGGAGCGATCTTTTCATCATTTGCAGAGCGACACTCTTCATCGTACCATGGTTTGCGGCGTAGCTGTTTTTCAAAACCAAGTACGGTTGTTGCGGCAGTTTTTATAGAGTCGGAAATGGGTTTCCACTGCTCATCAGGATCGTCATCGGGATGGGGTGAGTTCTGCTCCAAAAGTTGCGAGAGCTTCCTTGAGTAGGCTGTGGCTACCTCTGGTAATTGCAGCTTTCCGATATCTAGCTTTCTCTGCTAATGGTTTCGGACGATTTTCGCCCTACCCAATCTTGTGCGAACCTTTGCTGCTACCAGGTAGTGATCAGAATCGATGTTAGCTCCTCTGATCACTCGTACGTCCATTACACTGGCTGAGTGTCTTCAATCAATTACCACGTGATCAATTTGGTTATTCGATCTTTGATCAGCGGAACCCTTGAGTGTGTCCATATGACAGGCGACATAATTTTTGGCTCAATGGACATGTCAATAAGCAAAATGGCCGCAGTCGAGGGGAAGATAATCAACGTGAGAGTTACAAGGCACCGTTACATTCTCACTGCTTGGTGTGCTTTATGGGCCGGTGGAATCGTTCGTCCTGACTTCTTTCAAAATGAGAGCGCCAAGAACGTTACCGTTAACGGCGAGCGCTATAGAGTCACGGTTTTCGACTACTTCGTGCCTCATTTGACTCAAATGTTTACGTTTAACCAAGACGACAGAGCCCCATTCCATACAGCGGGTCAAACAATCGACTTATGGAATAAAATATTTGGTGAAAGTTTTATTTCTCGAAGTTGGTCAGTCAAGTGATCACCGATATCATGGAAATTTAACGCCTCTAGCCTATGTTCCCTGGGGTTACGTGAAGATTTATGCTAACAAACCGGAAACTTTTGACGAATTGGAAGACAACTTTGTGCGAACCATTGCCGAGATATGGTCCCCATTGCTTAAATAGGGGGGGGCGAAAACTTTCCTTAATTTATATTCAAACACTAGTGACATAAAATTATCTTCTAATAAAGTAAATTTCGATTTACACTAAAATGGTAACCAATTTATATCAAATGGATGACAAACTTGTATCAAATTGATGACAACCTTACATCTCATTGACGTCAAATATATAGGAAATTGATGAATAATTTATTTGAATAATTTGAATAACCAAAATAGTGAAAAATGTACTTCAACTTGATGCGAAACTTACATCAAGTTGATGAAAAACTTACATTAGCTTGATGTTACAACATTGTCGTTGAATCAAGATAAACTATTGATGAAACATGGACGAAAGATTGATGAAATGGTCTTCATCAATTCAATGAAATGTGTCGTAGTTTGGAAAATGAAAAAATGTTTCATCAAATTGATGAAGGCATTCATAATTTTCGGTGTATCATTTTTGACAAATGTTATTTCGTTCAAAAGAGTCAGTTATTACCATGACGTTTTACACCAGATCAAAACATTTATTTTATATTTAACACGAAAGAGCAGACAATTAATTTAAACTGCAAATAACTCCGCTAATGATGAAGATATCCATGCTCCCAATAATAATAAGATAATGTTAAGGCGGCATTTTCATGTCAGAGTAGTAGAAAAAAACATCACACCTTAAAACTTTTAAATTTTGAAATCAGTAAAATAAATTTCACCCTTAAGTTCACACATGTAGGTAACCATAAATCAGATCATAGATTATTGAAAAGGGTACTTCATAAAGATTGATTGTAATTATAATCTATAAAATTTGTGTCACATTTGAAAGTAAACGGTGTTCAAGTTTCTTTTGTTTTGTAATTGATGTCCTCTTCTTCAGTATGATGCGCCAGTATAATAATTAGGGAATGAATAGACGAAATTTAGTGATGCACTTTAAACATCAAATAGTTAATTAATAAAAACGGTTGTCATTAAATACCATGAACAAACAGGGAGAGGTTCTCATAGTCAATGAGCTGCGCGCTTTCTAGCCTTAGAGTCACTGATTGGGACCAACAATTTTGTACCGGTTCCAAACTGTTGTTTGCGAAAATTTTTCATGGTTAATTACGATGTAAAATGTCGTACACACTAACCATTGTACCACCGACGCCCACTTTTTCTATTAATTTATAAAAAATGGCAACTCTGATTTTTTAATTTTAATCATGCAAATATATGTATAAAGAGGTGTTGCTTAAGCTTAGGTGTTGATTTCAGTCCACAGTGACACCACGGGCTAACGAGATTAAGCGTTATTCCCTCCGGAGAAGAATTTATTGTCCTAATTCCATGAAGCAAATACCCTCCTGCTGACAAATGCTAGGCATGCACAGAGAAGATATCCATTGAAATTCCTCTCCTCTTCATACCTCCTACAGAAGTCCTTTACCCTGATCTTCTCTCTCACAACATGTCTACCAACCAGATAGTATCACGTGAAAACTGAAACAAACATTGATACACTGAAAGAAAATCTTTACATCAAATCGATGACAAATGTTCAGCAATTGTTTTTCGTTGAATTGATGACAAATTTCATCCAATCAATAAAAACGATGTTCAATTTGAAGATTGTGAGCTTTTTCACCAATTTCCGTTTTATAGAATTGATGATTTTTTTTACATCAATCTCCATCATTGGAATTTGGAAATAACACTAGCCAACAGTCGTTTTGTGATTTGTTTCTAGCATACTTTTTCTCATTGATTTTGACCTACTAAACACGAAAATGAGTTTTAAAAATTTTTCTGTTGATTGGTTTTCGAGATACAAATTTTTAAACTTTTTTTTTTAAATTTTTGGAGGTACACTTACAATTTTGAGCATATCTTTCGTCTTCTTTGACGTATTTGATCCTACTACTACTCAAATTAAAGCAAATTAAGCCGTCTACAACTCATTCTCAGAAAATTTTCAAATCGGGTGAGTAGTTTTGATGTTGGCGGCTTAAAAAGGTTAAAAAACTGCGTTTTTTTAGTAAAAATGTGGCAGAAAAATTCATATAAAAATTCATATAAAATATAAAACGCGATGCTAACAGCGATTTTGGTTTTTTTACGTATAGCTGGCATTTTTCCAAAGAAAATAAGCACTTACTTAACAAAATCTGACAACAAATGGCGGACTTATAATTTTTTTGGTAAAACACCGAAATTCCGCTATTTCACGATATTTTGATTTTCATTATTTGCACAGCTTACCTACCCAACGCAAACGAATAAATACATTTGAACTTAATTTAAAATAAACAAATTAGTCTTAGTATATTATTTTTTAATTTATTTAGAGCACTACATACTCAATGTATGGCACAATTAGAAATGGATGTGCCAGGTTAGCTAAACTAACGAAATTAACCAAATCAACGCCCATAAAAAATGAGTAGAAACAAAGATATAACTGTACATTTTATGCCATGTGGAAAAACAGCTGACTTCTTCTTTGTTTTTTGTATTCGCTGCAATTGGTCTCACGTATTAGGGTCCAAATGTAGTCACCCATCATAGCCGTGTCATAGATGCCCTGATAGCGTCGTTCCATAGCCTTCAATTCCTGATGAAAGCGCTCGCCGTGTTCGTCGCTCACGTCTCCTAAATTCTCAGGGAAAAAATCCAAATGAGAATGCAGAAAGTGTATTTTAAGTGACATGTGCACTCCTACCCAAAAATGAAAAAAAAACGAGAATTAAAACGCTATTTAAATTAACATTTGTTTCAAAAAAAACCTACCCATTGCTTCATAGTTCTTTACCAGATCCTCAACTATGTCCTTATAATTATGGCTTTTGTTGTTTCCTAAAAAGTTTTCCACAACAAGCCTGAAGGAATTCCATGCTGCGGCTTCGATGGGTGATAACAGCTTCGGGAATGTTTCATCTTTCAACATTTTTTTATATCGGGTCCTGCGAAGACTCCTTCTTTAATTTTTGCCAGCGAAAGGTAAGGGAAAATTGACCGTAAATAGGCAAAAGCTTCACCTTCTTTGTCCAATTTTTTGGCAAAATTTTTTATCAAACCCAATTTTATGTGCAGCGGCGGAAGTATTATATTTTCACTGTTCTCTATTAGTGGTTTGCGCTGAACATTCGCTTCTCCAACTACAGGTTTCGTTCGTTCCGGCCATTTTTTTTGAATATAATGCTGATCATCAGCGCGGCTATTCCAAAGGCACAGAAAACAGCAATGTCGCGTATAGCCTCCTTGGAGTCCACACAGAATGGCCACAACTTTGAGGTCGGCGCATATTTTCCAATTATATTTGCTATACTCTATGCATTTCAGCAAAATGTTCATAGTTTCATAGTTCTCCTTTGAATGAACCGCATGAGCAATAGGAAGAGATGGCTTTTCATTCCCATTATGTAAGAGAACTGCCTTCAAGCTCTCTTTGTTGCTGTCAATAAACAACCTCCATTCATTGGGGTTGTGAATTTGGTGAAGCTCTTGGAACAAGCCGGAAATGTCGCTGCAAAAACATATTTGGTCTTTCTTTGTATAAAATTTTGCATACTGCTGGTGACGCTTCCTGTACGCTGTTACTTTCACTTCTGAATCCGCAAATCCACACTGTACCATCCGAGACGCAAAAAGTTCGGATTTCTCCTTAGTGAGACCAAAATCGCGCACCCAATCGTTTAGTTCGGCCTGTGACAGTAATTTTCGCTTTCTGCACGCCCCAAATTCGCTTGCACTTGACTCGGACTCTGGATCTGACGATTCTGCTTTTTGAAGAGATGCACCAGGGCACACTGGATATGGTACATCATTCGAATGTGGTACTGGAAGTGCAAACGATCCCACTTGAGCGTAGTTCCATTTTAAAAATCTCCCTACCCCACTGTTTGTGGTGAGGCAAAAATAACAGTCTGTGGAATGGCATAGCGGCTTTTTCCACATCATTGGTGTATCGAATTTCATATGGCGCCTAAAATTTAAATAAATTACTATATTTGCTTTGCTTAATGTGTTTAAATAAAAATTCTTACCTTCCGCCAGCTGCCCAGTTGGTTAGGATTATATAGCAAAGATGACATAGCGACTTAGGTGTCCATGATTCTGTGATATTTGGTGAAAAACCAAAATAATTCAAATAGTGCAATTCCACTGCTGGAGTAAACGCGTGTGCGTGATTATTCTTTATAAACTCGCCACAAACATTGCAGAAATTGTCTGAATTGTTCAAACACTCGAACACACGTAGTCTTTTACTCATTGTCTTACTTGTTGGGTAGGTATTATATGCACTTAAATTCAATTTGTTTCACTTTTTACTCGTACTACTCGCGTTCGTAGACACTTGTTGAATGACAAAAAACGATAAATGAACACCTATAAATACTATACCTGGATATATACCTGATTCAGCAAGTGTGCGTTTCAAATTGTGGAAAAGTTTCCAAATAATAACCACTCACAAATGTGGGGGGAATTTCTGTAAAAAAATCCGATACAGGTAGCCATCGGGAAAACACACATCAATAAAAAAGTGTAATTCCCTTTAATTGACTGTGAACGGAGTAGCAGTCATAAAGGAACACGAAGAGCGTCCACGCACATTCAGAAGCGTATATTACTCTGCAACCACAATCATAAAAATTAAATAACTATTTGTGTATTACTTATTTTTTTTAATTCTGAGAATCATAAAAATTACGTAAACGTTTTTTCCAAACAATTTTGTACATGTACAGTGGGTTTGCCAAAATTCGTATCGTAAAATTCATCTGTGTTTCTATGTTCTGCATTTTCATTATACCATTTTCTTAAAAACATCGACGAAACGTCCCTACGGTATTGTAAATAGGTTTTTTACAATTATGAAATATTTGTGTTATTAATATTAATTTAAAAATTTTATCAAAACTGCTAAGTGCTGTGACATTTGAAAAAAATTTCCAAAAAAAAAATTGCTGATTTCACTAAATTTTTGAAATTTCACGTCCCTTGCCAGAACAGAAGACATTAACCCAGGGTGGTGAAATTTTGAACAGAAGTAACTTATGTATAGGAGCAACTGTTCCGTTCTATTCCAAAAGGATTATAAAAAACTTGCTTTTTCGATCCCTCCTAGTAGGTTAGCTGTGCAAATAATGAAAATCAAAATATCGTGAAATAGCGGAATGTCGGTGTTTACCAAAAAAATTATAAGTCCGCCATTTGTTGTCAGATTTTGTTAAGTAAGTGCTTTTTTTCTTTGGAAAAATGCCAGCTATACGTAAAAAAACCAAAATCGCTGTTAGCATCGCGTTTTATATTTTATATGAATTTTTATATGAATTTTTCTGCCACATTTTTACTAAAAAAACGCAGTTTTTTAACCTTTTTAAGCCGCCAACATCAAAACTACTCACCCGATTTGAAAATTTTCTGAGAATGAGTTGTAGACGGCTCAATTTGCTTTAATTTGAGTAGTAGTAGGATCAAATACGTCAAAGAAGACGAAAGATATGCTCAAAATTGTAAGTGTACCTCCAAAAATTTAAAAAAAAAAACTTCAAAAATTTGTATCTCAAAAACCAATCAACAGAAAAATTTTTAAAACTCATTTTCGTGTTTAGTAGGTCAAAATCAATGAGAAAAAGTATGCTAGAAACAAATCACAGAGAAAATTTTGTTATTTGTGACCTAGTGTAATTAGTGAAAAAAAATAACTTTTTTAATTACTGAAAAAATGCGTAGAAACTTAAAAATAAACACATAATAGAAAACAGGGAAATGGACAGAAAACATTATCCACGGTATGAGCATGTTACATGTGCTCTTATACCCTGTTCGTATTGACTTACTTTTTACAATGAAAATTGGCCAAAGAGTTTGACTTCAATAACAAACAATTTACATCAATATTATGACCACTTTTTTCAAATTGATGACAATCTTACACCTAATTGATGACAACCTTACATCTAATTGACGAAAAATTGCATTTAATTAATGAACAAAAATATACTTCAACTTGATGACAAACATTCATCAAATTGATGTAACATTGTCGTTGAATCATCGTAAACTATTGATTAAATATGGATTAAAAATTAATGAAATGTTCTTCATCAATTCAATGAAATTTGTCGTAGGTTGAAAAATGAGGAAATGTTTCAAAAAATTGATAAAGCAATTTATAAAATTGATGACGCTTTTTCTTTCAGTGTACCTTAAAAAATATTTCCCGTTATATCCCATGAAGGGACTAGGGAGAGCTTCTCACAACCATTGAGTTGGGCGCGTTCTAGTTTTATACTCACTGACACCGGTTCCGAACCGTATTTTGAGAAGCTTTTCTGTAGCTAAATACTCGATAGTGTCGCCGACACTAAGCGAAGTGACCACCGATGAAAGAAATTTAAGGTGGTCAGAGCTGGGATCGAAACCATGTTCTCATGCACAAGAGCCGTGAACACTACCATTGCAGCACCGACGGCCACGCTTTGATACCTTGTGTTTGGCTAAAGACAGATCGTTCATGGAGCTCTTGCTATCCACTATGAGCCTGATCTGTTTAGCGGGTATACAGTCTATGGTCCTCGCCCACCTCTCCTGCATCATAACACAGGTGTCTGCATGCATGATATGCTTACACGTCGCTTCGAACATGCCAACCTGTCCTAGTTCCTGAGGACCCGCTAAGGTAATCCCTAGTCCTCCCAGCTCATTTCCCGAAAAGTCTCCGTGCCAGACACCCATAGCTTAGCATGCTGCTATGCCATGTTGTTAAGACATCTTCGGCAGTGATTGGTAGATATCGAGTTCGGGACTTCTAATACCAAGGCATTGCCACCTGCCTCACTGTTAGAGAAGTCCCTTGTTCCAGGAATGCCTTTCCGGTAGGAGAGAGCGATATTTTCGATGGAAAAGCGGTTCGGCTTTCATGTAGTCGACAAATACATTAATATTCATTAATCCAATCAGACCCCATTGTGACAGATGCCTTAACCTAATGACAGTCGCCACTCTATAATGTCTACAAATATAACATTTCATTGAGTGGATTAGTGGAAGTGGTGCGCAGACCATCCGCGATGCACATTGCCACCATTCTCTGAACCCTAGTCAATAATGGGCAATAGGTAAGCTTCTCAACCATTTTCCATCAAACGATGGACTCATAGCATTATCGGGCTACAGCTACAGGTTGTCACAACCGCATTGAGGTTGGCACAACCTTTTAGATGTACCTTCAACAGAATTTCAGTTGTGAAGACTAAATTCAATCGTGACAACCTCAGTTTGGTTGTGGCAAATGCATTTCGGTGGCAACAGCCGAACTTACGATTGTTGCAACCTCTTTTCAGAGAGAGAGTACTGTTTGTGCCTCCTTTAAGATACGTCTTAAGAGTACCGATGGCTCTTAGTCATTTACTCTTTGAAGCAGGTATTCGCCGTCCTTTTTCCTTATGTGGCATATAGTTACGAAGCAACGAACCAAATATTGAGCCTTTGCAGTTCCAGGTTGACCACAACGTTTGCCCCGTTGCTCTACGCTGGTGGCAGACAAATCTTTTTATAATTTGTAACCACAATGCAAACTCTGGGCATGCTTGCAGCCGTTGTGGCTATTGTCCCTGTCATTTGGATTAGGAAACATTTGGATTAGGTGAAATTCAGTGTCATACCGCACAATGTTAAAAATTTTGGACTTTGCTGGAAATTTTAATTTTTTGACTTGAGCGAATACACACTGAAAATCTGTTTTTTTTTATTGTTTAGTGCAAATACAAAGTGTATTTGGAGCTTGTCGCAAATATAATATTCTTGTCTCCAAACACATTGTGTTTGCTATTCAATACTACATGTTAGAGACACAATAATTAATATGTTATAACGGGTTTTTCAATAAGAGCGCTACAAAAGTTTTTTTCAATAAAACAAAACCGGTTTTAGATACCAATGAAATTCTTTATTCCTGTGAAAGTACGTTCGATGCCATTAAGTATGGAACTCGATTTCTTTTGCATGGCCACCACGGGCACGCTTGCAGAAGTCCAGACGCTGAACCCAATTTTCGACGGTTTTCAAGCATAAATCGGCCGATACTGCTGCAATTTCACGTTCGATATTCGTACGAAGTTCATCAATCGTCGCTGGCTTGTTGGCATAGACCATAGACTTGACGTAGCCACACAGGAAATAATTTAACGGAGTCAAATCGCACGACCGAGGCGGCCAATCGACTGGGCCATTTCGTGAGATAACACGTTCACCAAACTTGGTTTCCAATAAATTGATTGTGGCATTCGCTGTGTGGCTTGTGGCGCCGTCCTGTTGGAACCACATGTAATCCAAGTCCATATTATCCAACTGCGGCTAAAAATATTCGGTTATCATTGAACGGTAGCGATTCGCATTCACAGTAATGTGCCGGTCTTGAACATCACGGAAGAAGTACGGCCCAATGACGCCGCCGGCCCATAAACCGCACCAAACCGTAATTTTTTCGGGATGCAATGATGACTCATGGATTACGTGTGGATTGCTGTTTGACCAATAACGCATATTTTGCTTATTGACGAAGCCATTCAGCCAGAAATGAGCCTCATCGCTGAAGATGATTTTCCGATGAAAATCCGAATCATTTTCAAGTTGTTGCTCAGCCCAATTCACGAACATTCGACGCGTATGGTGGTCAAGCAGCTTAAGTTCTTGCGTCAAGTTGATCTTGTAAGGATGTAGGCCAAGATCTTTTCGCAAAATTCGCCACAACGACGTCACAGAGATGCCCAACGCTTGAGAACGACGTGTGAGAGACACATTTGGGCTTTCTTGAACTGAAGCCTCAGCGGCAGTAATATTCTCGACACTACGGGCACTTCTTTGTCTCACTGGAACGGGAACATTTTTGACTGTGCCTGTGGATTAAAATTTCTCCACTAGACGCTCAATTGTTGATCTGGTAGGACGATTATGACGACCATAAATTGGACGTAGCGCTCTTAAAGTAGAGGCCACTGACTCCAAATTTCGGTAGTAAATTTTAATAATTTCGACTCGTTGTTGGGTCGTATGTCTTTCCATGATGAAATGGCAAACCTGACTGAAGAGAAATGTCAAAAGAGCGGGAAAAAATATGGCGTCGTCTGCTGTCCATATCGATTTACTTTTGTAGCGTCTCTGTTGAAAAAATCATTATTATTTCCGTTATATCTGCATTTGCGATAAAAATACAGCTGTGTTTGTTGCACTATTTATGCTCTCACGAGAGCAATAGGATAAAAGTGGGACAACGAGAGAGTCTATCTAGAAAAGGAGAAGCAAAAGAACAGCAGATTCTCAGTTCATGAAAAAATGCATTCTAAGAACAGCAGATTCTCAGTTCATGAAAAAATGCATTCTATACTTATACAAGTAAGTGTAAAAAGGGACGTTTTAAATCTTTTAATTTTTTGTATTAATTATTTATAAATTAATTAAATATAAAATTAATTATAATAAAAAATACTGTATTGATATCAAAGAAGAATATCGTTTACAATTATTATTATGTTTGGGTATTTGGGAGGAACTACCCGTATGTTTCCAAGTAAGAATATGGAGGTTAGGGAAGACATGATACTGTTTACATTTAAGTGAGTTTCGGACTTCCAAACATATGAATGTTTGGAGTGTGTTTCGAACATATACATTGTTCCTGCAGAATATATTTGGGAGAAGATGTTAGGGAGGCCGTTATTATTCAGCGTGTATAACTGAAAACCACAGAGTTCACCATTGACATCACTGTTTTCAAAGTAATGACAACCAATTTCCGCTTCGACTACAAACCTCAAAAGATCTTTAAATTTTGTCGTTCCAAACATCACGTATCCTTTCTCATAAACAACTCGTTTGTACAATAATGTATCTCTTTACACGTTCCTACACATTTCCAATCATATTTTGTTCGCTTTTTGTGTCTAAATCGCTCTTATAGTTTTATTGGTTTTCAAAATGTATGGATGGATGGCTGTTAGCAGACATGAGTACGTAATATTGAGGTCGATACACGAATTATGTCACTTTTCGCTCTCTCTCGCTCTGGCTTTTGTCGCAAGAATTTTGCACAGAAAGTACAAAAAAACACCAATTCTATTTCAAGTATGTGTTGTAGTGGTTCTACTTTATAGATACAAAAAAAAGGATATTTCTTCGGTTTTTTTCCTCGCAACAATCGACTTAACCAAATGTTGCCCTCTTTGTTGAAAGGAGACAAACGTGCACTGATATCGAAAATGGCAACGACAATTGCAAGGATATGTATGTATGTATGTGTGGTAAATGCTGAATTTAATACATACACAAGCACCCTGCTTACTGAATATTATTATCGGCACTAGTATTAGCATCATCTCTGCATTCATACCCGTTGTCAGCTCGGTTGTGGTTAGAGCCATCATCAGGCAGCATCATCACGAATTCAAGTGGATTCCTTCCACTTTATGTGGATTCCACAACTTGAGTCTCGCTTTGCTCTAAATTGTCGCCGCCGCTCCAAGAGGGAAAAAGTGCAAAGATACGAATTGTAGAAAAAACCCCAACGAACAAGTTCAAAAAATGTCAGCTCAAGTCAAGTGGCAAATAGCTTAAAGTTATTTTTTTACGGGTGAAATAGTTCTTCATATAAACTCATACAGACACAAAAACACATGCATTGATTAAGCAATACATATGTATGTGTGTAAGTGTGTGTGTGCGACGGAAGAGCTTAGAAATTCATTATATCATTATTTCTCGCAAAAGTTCACTGAGAATTTGTGTCACATAAATTATTCATAGATGATTAATTGACCAATCGAACTGTGGGGATGGAGAAGATGTGAACAAGTTGTAAGGAACAAAAAGCCGCCAAAAAGAGCAGCAATGGTACGGAATTTATATTGCCTACTATCATACAGTATGACGTGAACTACTAACCCAGTAAACAGTTGAAACAGTTGAAGACTGAAACTACTCATAAAAGATTATTGAAGCATTTTTAAAACCTCTTGTTAACATCATGTGTTGAAGCACAACTTATTTGTAACGACGGTGAATTCCATTACTGGTTCCTCGGAATACAAAACAAATCAATGAGAAAAACCCCAACAGCTAATGTGATATTTGACAACAGAAATGTGTCACTACAGCTGTTATTGTTCGTTAAATACAATGCCGTCCATAGCTCAATGCATAGATGAGCGCCGCAAAATCAATATAATTGAGATCGAGACTTGATCGGGTAAAATTTTGAAATCGCTAAATTAATATTGTACATTCAAGGTTTGAGTTGGGAACGCCTATGGAATTATCGAGTCTGCCGGCATATGAAACACTTTTGCCATTGAACGCGGATATCAACACAGGTCATTACAAATGCTTCGCGATATTCAGAAATATATTCATCACCCGCTGAAAAAAAACGGTCTCTGTAACATATTCTCCCAAACATAGTCTGCAGGAACTATGGATATGTTTGGAAAACACTTCAAAGTTTCATATGTTTGCAAGTCCCAAACACACTTGTATTGAAATGCAAACAGTAGCATGTTTACTGGCAAACATATATGCTTTTACTTGGACACTTATGCGGTCTTCATCCCAAACATCCATATACACACGTGGAAGTATTCGTGTGTTTCCCCCAAACCCCCATATACTTACGTGCAAACATGTGCGTATTTCTTCCCAAACATAATAATATTTAGAATCGAAGTATTCTTTGAATTCAATATGTTTGTATTATTTATTATAATTAATTTTATCAATATAAATCCACATTTATAAATAAATATAATAACTAAAATATTTTAAACGATTACAAGATTTTGAAATGCATTATTTGTTTTTTTTTTATGAAATGCTTCTCCTTTCTATGTTGTCTCTCACATTTTTGTCTTCAGAAGGTTTCAACTATGCGTTGGATATCACAATGCGTTGGTATACAAACAATATACATATACACAAATCTAGTTCATGCAAGCCAAGCGTGTATTTATTACTCTGGATTTTTTATTATATTTCACATATGGTCCACCATACCGATTTTCACCGTAAAGGCTCGGACAGACAAAGGGCTTCACGTTGTTGCTCTTTCCAGTTCCTTTCCTGAAAGTCATTTCTCATTTTGGTAAACACATACACATATACAAAAACATACACAAAAACCAAACCAACCTCACAAACCATTTAACCGTTCGAGCCTTTGTTTATTCTTTTTTCACTGATCCAGCGCTTTTGATATCCTCTCTCCGATGGCCATTGACGACTGAATACATGAAACTTCATCCGCAATTTACACGCAGAAATATTTATGAATCACTGACTGAGAGAATAATGCAAAAATACCGATACATGAGATAGACTCTCTCGTTGTTTCTCTCTTTTATTCTCTTGCTCTCGATAGAGCATAAACAGTGCAACAAACACAACTCTATTTGTGTCACAAACATATATATATTTGGGTTGCAAACACATATGTTACAACAAATTAATCATTGTGTATAACATATAATATTGAATAGCAAACACAATGTGTTTGCACAGAAGTATATTATATTTGCGATGAGCTGTATATACGTTATACTTCACTTGCATCCAAACAACAAAAAACGTCAGCTTTTTCAGCATGTAGCATTGGGTATATGCACGGCGATTTGTTCAATGCAGCTGTGCACTGTAAGGCTGAAGCTGGTGCGGAAATTGGGTTCAAGATCTATGCGGAGACGGTGAGTTGACTCAGGTAGAATAACGTTCAGATTTTCCATTCCGACGGGTCGGTAAAAGAGGATACGTCGTTGTCGGCTTTCATTCATGGCGACAACGGGATGATTTTTGCATACCACACGTAGAAGAGGATGTCGGCCGAGTTGATGGCGACGTGTAAGTCTGCAGAAAATACAGGCAGAAAATGAATGCTGAAAATAGCGATACTTACAGATAGTCTGAGTGGAATTCTGGCCGTGTAAGGGGATGACAGTCGTAATTATTTGTTGAACATGATCAAGAATCTGGCTGATGAGGTACCTGGCGGAGTAAGTTTTCATTTCATCCCCGGACATTGCAATATTCGACTTAATGACCTGGTGGATCAAGTCGACAAAAGAGCTAGGAAATTGGCATGGCTTGGGAGATAGAGTAGCCGTTTTCAGATGCGGTGAAGGAGAATGTGTGTGAAGATAAATTCGTATTTAAGATTATCTAGCAAAGACACAAAACACTTTGGTTAGCAGAGCCCTGTTATTACGATAACAGGTTTCTGTTAAAGTACTACAGCTTTTCCAATTGACATTTGAACAATATCAATTTAATTTCGAAAAATATCAATTGAAATTTGAAAATTACATTTGAAATACATCAATTGAAATTTAGAAAACATCAACCGAGATTTAAAAAACATCAATTGAAATTTGAAAGATATCAATTGAAACTCATAAAACATCAATTGAAATTTCAAAAAAATCAATTGAAATTTGAAAGACATTAATTGAAATTTGAAATACATCAATTGAAATTTGAAACACATCAATTGAAAATTAAAACACATCAATTGAAATTTAAAACACATCAATTGAAATTTTAAATTCGTCACTTGAAATTTAAAAATTATTAACCGATTTTATGTATTAGATTTTTAAATTTCATTGGTGTCTTTTAAATTTCAATTGATGTATTTTAAAATTCAATTAATGTCTTTTAAATTTCAATTGATGTTTTTGTAAATTTCAATTGATGAATTTTAAAATCCCAATATAATTTTTAAATTTCAATTGATGTTTTTAAAATTTTCAAATAGAATTTTTAAATTTCATTTGATTTTTTTCCAATTGCAACTGGAAATGGCATAGAAATGAAAGAATATTGAAATAAACAAGGTTTTGGTGTATTAAATTAATAAGAAAAAACGACAAATCTTACAAATCGTATAAAAAACATTACGAACTTTTAGTATTTGTGGCACAAATCTTGAACAGCATACCAGCGAACATTATCTTTTAGTTCAATGTATATATTTTTAGAAAGGACATTGAGCCCAAATCAAGGATTCTTCGCCCACTTCATAAATATCTAGAAATTGGTCGGGCCATGTTCTTTACTCTACTTTTGAACCATTCACTGTGTCCAAACCAACCAAGGACTCGTATCAGACAAGACTTATAGCAGATTAAAGCTCCTTGTTAGTGCCTTCCAAATTTCTCACCCTCATATTTCAGAAGAATTTCAGACCACCGATATATGGAATTTATTATTGTCAAGTTTCTTAACATTTTGACCCACTGTGCCAAACTATGGATTATTGGCGTACAAGCCGTATTCCAGATTAAACTCCTTCATTAGTACTTTTCAAATTTACCACCTCCATATTTCAGAGGAATTTGAGAACAGCGATATACGGAATTTAGTATTGTCCCGTTTCCTAACATTTTGACCCGCAGTGCCCAAACTAAGGAATCATCGCGGACCAATCATATACCAGATTACTGTCCTTCATTACTACTTTCCAAATGTACCACTCTCATATTTCAGAGGTGTTTCAGAACCTATATATGGAATTTAGTATTGTCTCATGTCTAAACAAGGTCTTTTATCTAGTATTCGTTTGGTTGCCGAAGAATTTTGGCAACAGTGGTTTAAAATGTTAAGAAATAAAACAATACTAAATTCCACTTTGCCACTTACAAAAAAAACTAAATTTAAAAAGTGAAATGTTACTGAAACCCCATATACATTTCGAACATTCATTTCATGAATTGAAGATCTTTGTTGACTGTCACGTTTTTGTTTTCAGCAGATTTCAACACACATATTTTACTCACTGTGTCTCCAACATGTAATATTCAACAGTAAACACTATGTGTTTGGACACAAGTATACTATATTTGCGACAAGCTACAAACACATTATATTTGAATCCAAACAAACAAAAAACTGATTATTCATCGTGTATAGCTTACCAGTTCAGTAACACACGACACAGTGGCAGCTCCGGCGTAAATGTATTGACTTTGAATGGACGTACTGGCTCTTCGTGCAAGATACTTGCCCCAGAAGTCCAAATTTTGTTTGTTCTCTATAAAATGGGCCTTGTTGGTTATGATAAATTTGAACCAAAAATTGTCCACAGCCATATTTTAGATACAGATATTTCCACAGATTCTGAAAGTGTTTAGGAAGAGCTTTTCAACGAGGTATGTGATCACGCGAAAGAATTCCTTGTTTTCGCACAATGGGCGAAATTATTTTTTTTTGGAGTTGAGAATATTTTCGTACTTCTAAACTCTTTTTCCAAATTTTGATTAAAAATTCTGAGTGTTTCGGAAGAGCTTTCCAATGAAGTATGTGAGAATATACGAGAATTTCTTGTTTTCGCACAATGGGCCAAAATATTTTTTTGGGGTCTGAAAGTAAATGACCATATTTTCTTACTTCCAAACTCTTTTTCCACAGTTTGATTAAAGATTCTGAAAGTGTCTAAGAAGAGCTTTCCAACGAGGTATCTGAGAACACGGCAGAATTCTGTATTCTGTATTTCTGAGATTCGCAAAGTGGGAGAAATTATTTTTGGGGGTCCGAAAGTAAATGAGGATATTTTCTTACTTCCAAACCCGTTTCCCACATTTTGATTACAGATTCTGAAAGTGCTTACCAAGAGCTTTCCAACAAGGTATGTGTGGAATTCCTTGTTTTCGCACCATGGGCGAAATTAATTGAGGATATTTTCTTACTTCTCAACTTCTTTCTTTCTTTAGGAAGAGCTTTCCAACGAGATATGTGAGAACACGGGAGAAGTCCTTGTTTTCGTACAATGGGCGAAATTATTTTTGGGGGTCGGAAAGTAAGTGAGGATATTTTCTTACTTCCAAACTCTTTTTCCACATTTTTGCATTATATTTTGAAAGTGTTTCAAAAGAGCTTTCCAACGAGGTATGTGAGAATACGGGAGAAATCCTTGTTTTCCAAAGCTGATCGATTTAAATTTTCATACACTGCATTTAAAGGGTTTTTCAGCAGCGACGCCACAAAAGTAAATCGATAGGGACAGCAAACGACGCCATATTTTTTCCCGCTCTTTTGACATTTCTCTTCAGTAAGGTTTGCCATTTCATCATGGAAAGACATACGAGCCAACAACGAGTCGAAATTATTAAAATTTACTACCGAAATTTGGAGTCAGTGGCCTCAACTTTAAGAGCGCTACGTCCAATTTATGGTCGTCATAATCATCCTACCAGATCAACAATTGAGCGTCTAGTGGAAAAATTTGAATCCACAGGCACAGTACAAAATGTTCCCGTACCAGTGAGACAAAGAAGTGCCCGTAGTGTCGAGAATATTGCTGCCGCTGAGGCTTCAGTTCAAGAAAGCCCAAATGTGTCTCTCACACGTCGTTCTCAAGCGTTGGGCATCTCTGTGACGTCGTTGTGGCGAATTTTGCGAAAAGATCTTGGCCTACATCCTTACAAGATCAAATTGACGCAAGAACTGAAGGCGCTTGACCACCATAGGCGTCGTATGTTCGTGAATTGGGCTGGGCAACAACTTGAAAATGATTCGGATTTTCATCGGAAAATCATCTTCAGCAACGAGGCTCATGTCTGGCTGAATGGCTTCGTCAATAAGCAACATATGCGTTATTGGTCAAACAGCAATCCACACGTAATCCATGAGTCATCTTTGCATCCCGAAAAAATTACGGTTTGATGCGGTTTATGGGCCGGCGGCGTCATTGGGCCGTACTTCTTTCGTGATGATCAAGACCGGCACATTACTGTGAATGCGAATCGCTACCGTTCAATGATAACCGAATATTTTTGGCCCCAATTGGATAATATGGACTTGGAGGACATGTGGTTCCAACAGGACGGCGCCACAAGCTACACAGCGAATGCCACAATCAATTTATTGGAAACCAAGTTTGGTGAACGTGTTATCTCACGAAATGGCCCAGTCGATTGGCCGCCTCGGTCGTGCGATTTGACTCCGTTAAATTATTTCCTGTGGGGCTAGATCAAGTCTATGGTCTATGCCAACAAGCCAGCGACGATTGATGAACTTCGTACGAAGATCGAACGTGAAATTGCAGCAGTATCGGCCGATTTATGCTTGAAAACCGTCGAAAATTGGGTTCAGCGTCTGGACTTCTGCAAGGGTGCCCGTGGTGGCCATGCAAAAGAAATCGAGTTCCATACATAATGGCATCGAACGTACTTTCACAGGAATAAAGAATTTCATTGGTATCTAAAACCGGTTTTGTTTTATTTAAACAAACTTTTGTAGCGCTCTTATTGTAAATCCCGATATATGGCGGATATTAGTTTTCTTCGATTTTAAGGACCTAGTCCTGTTTCAATGTCCTCGACATTTTTTATAAAAGTTCTACTTAGTATTTTCAAAAACATATATGAATATGAAAGTGTGAAAATTATCCAAACTTTTTCAATTTTCTGAGCAATTTTCATGTACATGGCGGACATTGATTTTGTTCGATTATAAGGACCTAGTCCTGTTTCAATGTCCTTGAAATTTTTTATAAAATTTCCACTTAGTACTTACAATAATAGCTGTGAATATGAAAGTTTGAAAATTTTCCAAATTTTTTTAATTTTCTGAGAACTTTTCATATACATGGCGGATATTGGTTTTCTTCGATTTTAAGGACCTAGTCCAGTTTCAATGTCCTCGACATTTTTTATAAAATTTCTACTTAGTATTTACAACAATATCTGTGAATATTAAAGTGTAAAAATTGTCCAAAATTTTTTAAATTTTCTGAGAGGCTTCATATATATTGCGGGAATTGACTTTAGTGGATTTTAAGGACCTAGTCCTTTTTCAATGTCCTTAACATTTGTTCTAAAAATGTCTTATCATTAATACTAAAACGTGTATGGATATAAAAGTGAGAACCTCTTCGATAAAAATATCATACAATTTAATGGATAATGGCATATATAGGGGCAGGATAATTGCATTTAAAGGACCTTGTATACTTTCGATATCTTGAATGTTTATTTTTAACATTATGACACTTTATTAATGGCCAGTGCAATGACATTTATATGCTTGGTTTGATTTAAATACAATAAAATTTGAAGGTGGGCCAACTTCCCAAAACCATATACTACTTTGAAGTTAGCCCACCATCAAAATACGTGGGCTACGATGGTGGGCTAACTTCACGCTAGTGAAACACATTAGCTGCAGATGCTCCCTCTCCCATTCCGTTTAGACGCTAGGGATTTTTTTTCGTCGTCATCTGAAGCGTATCTGGTTCTGTTGGGACTCTAATGGAAACATCTTTATTTATTTATTTTTTTAATTTATTTCCCCGTTACATCGCGTGAAGCGGTTTGGTCAATGATATTCAAGATAAAGAATAAACTTAGGATTCTTCTAGGTCAAGAGGAACATATACCGTGTATTATCTTTCACGTGATTGATTTTACATTAACGTTTCAAAATACAGAGAGTTAAAACGGTTAATACAGTTTGGTACACGCTCAAAAATCGGCCGCTGTAACATTATGCAGGTACCATGTATATGTTTGGAACATCCAAATACTTGCGTGCAAACATTGTTCTCATGAATTGAAGATCTACTGCGTTTTTGTGTCTTTGTTGTCTCTCACGTTTTTGTTTTCCGCAGAGTTCAACAAACAATGCCATAGTTGGGTCAGAAAAATTTATATTATAACATATGAATCATTGAGTCTCAAACATGTAATATTTAATAGCAAACAAAATGTGTTTGGAAACAAATATACTATATTTGCGATAAGCTACAAATACAATATATTTGCATCCAAGCAACAAACAAAGACAGACTTTTCCGCGTCTATCGAAATTTTAAAACATTATTCAAGTGTGCTTTCCCTTCCTGTATCTAATACAGTAAGTTGTACAATTATGTGATATCGGCAGCATCAGCCATGCTGAGTCCTTTGTGTTGTAGCGTATTGTCTTATCCTTTATGGAAGAATGTACATATGTGTGGCTGCATCTCATGTGTATGGGTGTGTGCTTGTAAAAAAGTTAGCTTAAGCGATAGTTTAATATTGGCTGACATAAGCTTCTTAGAGAAAAATTGACACCATTTTTACATGACTGTTTGCACTTTCTTTTATGGTTCTGGCATTTCATACATTCACTTATTTATTTATAATTTAACGGAATTTAACAGGCAAAGTGTAGGAAGGATCGAAAATTGATGTGGGCGGAAGAAAGGCAAAGAAGCGTGGCGGTGGGTATTGTTTATGAACAATTAAAAACACATCAAAATATTATTAAAGAATGCATTAAAATCTACTTCGGATAATATATGTGTGTATGTGAATAAATTTATAAGTTCATCGTTAAACGACATAAAGGGTAACACACGTGCAAGATTGTATTTCAAATGCGCAGTAGTAAACTAAAGTTTGGTTCGAGTCTCAAGCCTTAAGCATATGGACTCCCCAAGCATTTCCAATATTACGCATAGGCTAAGTCTTGTCGCAGTATTCATAAACATCCTTGAACTGAACTTTAACAACAGTTTAAATTTAATCGAAATTATAATACGTATGTCTAAAAAATGCCATGAAGTGGGGTCAGAGTTGCGGTCGGAGTAAGTGTGGGTTATTTGGCTGGAGACAGAATGGGTGTCATAGCCGTTAAAATGTTGATGACTACGATTTACCGCTTTGGATTTTCTCATTTTTCAAAAATAATGTTTTTAGCCAGTTTTTATGATTTTTCGTTAAACTTTTATTTACTTCTGCATCCGGTCTCGAATAACCCCGGGCGTCAGGGAACCTTCAAAACAAAGATAACATATTTCGCCAACCAGTTCGATCTTTTGCCTTATCTGTCCAGTAGGCTATACCAAGAGTACGCAGGAATTCGTCAACTTGATCCCTCCAGTAGCATCTTGCTCTTCCTATTTTTCCTCTTCCTTCGAGTTCGGTTTCGAAAACCCTTCGTACTGGTTCGTCTTCATCCATTTTACTGACATGGCCTAGCTAGCGCAATCGCGATAAGTCTACTGTCGATAACTATGTCAATGTCGGGATATAGCTCATACAGCTCGTGGTTGATGCGTCGCCGATACTCGCCGTTGTGCACTATAGGGTCATACATTTTTCGTAGTATTTTTCTCTCGAAAACTCCTACAGATGTTTCATCTGCTTGCGGTAAGACCCACGATTCTGCACCCTAAAACAAGACAGGTTGTATGAGAGTCTGGTATAGCTGGACTTTCGTTACACGAGAGAGGGCTTTATCTCTAAAGTGATTGCTTAGCCCAAAATATCATCTATTCGCAAGCATAATTCTCCACTTGATCTCAAGGCTGACGTTGTTGTTTTTGTTTACGGCACAGCCGAGGTATATAAATTCGTCCACCACCCCAAAATTATAACGGTTATCAATGCTCACGCTTTGGTCCCATCGCGTGGAGGACTGCTCGTTGAAACCATTAATTTGGCTTGTCCTCATTTACTGTCACACACACTTTTGCTGAATCCTTCTCAATTCTCGAAAACACCGCAGTAACTTCTTTAACTGTGCGTCCAATGACATCTATATCATCAGGATACGCGAGCAGCATGTGACTTTTGCTGCTGATGGCTTTATTCATGTTGACAGCAGGTTTTCTCAGAATAATCTCTATTAAGATGTTAAAGAGATCGCACGATAGGGTGTCGCCTTGTCTGAGGCCTCTCTTAGTTTCGAAAGGTTCGTTAAAATCCTTACCGAATTTCACTGCGGATTTGGTGGTCATCCTGCAAAGGCCACAAAAGGCAAGAACACCAAGCTCAGACATTGCTTCGTAGAATTATTCCCGTATTGGGCTATCGACGACCGCCTTATAATCAACAAATAGATGTCGATTTTTTCTTCGTGGGTCTTATTCAGGATTTGGCGTAGCGTGAAAATCTGGTCCGTTGTCGATTTTCCGGGCCTAAAGCCGCACTGCTATGGTCCAATTAGGTCAGCGATAATTGGTTTTAGTCTTTCGAACATTATGCTTGATAGAACCTTATATGCTATGGATAAAAGGCTTATTCCACGGTAGTTGGCACAGAGACCCGGGCCACGTTTTTTAAAGATGGGACATAGTACACTGAGACTCCAATCGCCGGGCATGCATTTATCTAACCAAACTTTGTTAATGAGCTGCAGCTCATCGCCGCCAGCCTAAAAACAGCTCCGCCGGTAAACCATCGGCTCCTGGGCTTTGTTGTTCTTAAGCCAGGAAATACCTGTTCTGACCTCGTCTTGGTGAAGACGGGGGCAATCGACGCCGTCGTCGAAATTATGATCGATTGTCTCGTCATTGGATATCTCAGATACCAATAGCGCAGAGAATGATCTCTCCATATTCCCAACATACTCTGCACATCTGCGATGAGATTTCCGTCCTTGTCTTTATAGAAGGGAGGCCCTGAACCATGTCCATTAGTTCCGTTTTTGACTTTTTGGTAGAATTTTCGGGCTTCGTTCTTCCTTCTGTCTGACTCAATTTTCTCACTCTCGCGCTTTCTCCACTGCCGATTCGTACGCCTAAAGAGACGGTTTACCTCCTTTCTTTTTTCTCCCTATACCGCTCAGTTGCAGCTCGCGTTGCACTTGACTGAAGCATTGACGTGCGTGTAGCATTCTTTTCAACATTTGCAATGCGACACTCTCATCGTACCATGGTTTGCTACGAAGCGGTTTTTCAAAACCAAGTACGGTTGTTGCGGCAGTTTTTTAAAGCCGGAAATGGTTTTCCACCTAATATTTCCCAATAAACATTCCCAAATTTAATATTTCCTAGTTTTCTTCAAGTGACCCATTTTGTAAATTTCTAACCTTTAACTAATAACACTGTGAGACAAAATTAGATTTTTTTCAAAATGATGGGGTTCTGTCAACGGATTATGGTAGAATGGTCTAAAAAAATATATACTTGCATCGGCGTTTTGCTAGATCTGATTAGAATTTTTTTTTAGGGTGTGTCAAAGTTTCCTGCAACATATCGACATGCAAAATTGTGTGTTCCATACTTCTGAGGTACAAACTATGTTCAGAAGTTTTATAGAAAAGATTCAGATAAACATTTTTGTGGAACAAATTAACCCTCTAGCTGTCACGTATAACCATAATGTTTACCTTCTATTTGAAAACTCGCAAAAAACTGCTGGAAAATGACGGGGGCCGTGGTCAAAATGTTCTACAAAAATTATCGCCATAAAATTTCACTATACGTGTCCGAACACTCCAAAACACAAATCTGTGCTAGATAAAAGATGAAATATGAAAAAATTCATTATATTATGTGGACTATTTTTAATGGAAACAGCAAAATGACAAAACTCATTATTAACCCTTAGAAGGCAGCTAGTTTTTGCTTATTATCTACCACTTGGGCTAAGATTTGTGTTTTGGAGCGTTCGGACATATGTATATAGTAAAATATTATGGCGATAATTTTTGTAGAACATTTTGACCACGCCCCCTCCCTGTCATTTTGGAGCAGTTTTTTGCGAGTTTAAAAAAAAAGTAAAAATGATGGTTATACGTGACAGTTAGAGGGTTAATTTGTTCCACAAAAATTTTTAACTGAATCTTTTCTATAAAACTTCTGAACATATTTTGTACCTCAGAAGTAAGAAACACACAATTTTGCATGCCTATATGTTGCAGGAAAGTTCCAAGGGACGGAAACTTTGATCCGCCCTAAAAAAAAATTCTGATCAGATCTGGCAAAACGCCGATACACGTATATTTTTTTAGACTTTTCTACCAGAATCCGTTGACAGAACCCCATCACTTTGAAAGAAATCTAATTTTGTCTCATTTTGTCAATTCATAATGTCAAATTGGTCATCTGCTTCGAAATAACGGGGGGGGGGGGGTTCAAATTCTTAATTTTACTTGGCCTACCCCTTAATATTATTTGTTAGAATCTCAAACGTCAGTTTTGAAATGTGTATATAGAATTACAATGTGGCATCCGAATTGAACATTAATTCAGTTGAGCCAACAGTCTTCTTGAGAAATTCGGTGACAGCAACCGAATTAAAACCAAATTCGGTCGTTGCAACCGACTTAAGACCATTATTGAGACTGTATTGGTACGATATTCGATAGTTGCAACCGAGTTGATGCCAAATTCGAATCCAGCACCTGAAGATTTGCTACATTCGGTTGCTGGAAACGAATATTGTAACGATTTCGCCTGATATTATTACTATTATTTATTTATTAATTTGTAATATCCTGCACAACAAGACTTAAAGTCTTATAATTATAGTACAGGATTTGGTATGTGTTACTTATAATGTTCTGTTGCTGTTGCATCCGAATTACTTCTAAATTCGGTTGTTGCAACCGAAATTATACAAAATTTAGCTGACAAAACGAATATAATTAAAGACTCAATTGTCACAACCTAATCAATTATGAACTGAGGTTTCTTCAACTGAATTTCAATTGCGTGGACTAAATTCAGTCGTAACAACCTCAATTCGGTTGTGGCAACCGGAATTCGGTGGCAACAGCCAAATTTATAGTTGCTGCAACCTCTTTTCAAACAACTACTTCTCTTAGTGAACGAATTCCACAAAGCATTGATTTGAATTAAGCCATTTATTATTCGGTATTTAGATTTAAACGCCTTCCACATTTAAATTCCCTTTTACTTTTAAAATGGTCTGCAATTACATAAAGTCAAACGTAATAATCGTTATGGATCACAATCCTTGAAGGCACTTAACACAAATTACTCCCTAATAAGAGTATACATATTTTCCGAATAAAACAGAGTATTGCAACGGCTTAAGTGCCTACGAATTGAAAGGAACTCTTGTATATAAAACAAACACACATCCAAAGGATAACATCCAGACACTCTTCTTCACTTACTCGTGTGTCACAGGAAAATTGCAAATAAATTCTCGTCACAGCGCATAATGGAGACTGAATATAATTCATATTCATTTTCCAGCCTCATTAAATTCATATTACCCCTTGAAAACTGTCATGAATCAGGAAATGCTTGTGAAGAGTGAAGATTTGTGTCTATAAAAAAAAATATATATCGTACAAAATCTTTACAATTTTCTTAAGAAGCCAAAAGAAAATGAAAATGGTGTCATCATTTATTCATTTAAAGCGTACAACTGAAGAAACTGCATTGAAAATACACAGATACAGAGAAACTTAACTGGAAGGGAAAAAAAAGGTGAAACCAGAGCTGAGTACTTGCCATTCAATAGAAAGAAGGTAGCAGACTGTGATACCGAACGGAAGGAAAACAGATTACAGTGATAGTAATATTCTGTAGCTAGTTGAGGGAGAGGGGAATACTTTATAATCAAACATTTCCTTTTAAAAAGCCCAACGAACGCTCTTCAGTGGCTGTAAACAAGCCCTCGGGAGTTACATTCTATACAAAATACTTGGAGTACTTCCTGGTTTGCCTATAATTGGCTCGTCCTTAGCGTTTTGCACGGTGATGTAGTGTGATGTCGAGGTAGTAATGAAAGGAATCATAAAGTTATGCAGCAAACACTCGTTGATATCTATACAGAGAAAAAAACTGTTGAAATGGAATATTTTAATAACAAAATATTTATATTTTTAATTTCAAAAAGAAAAATTAATTTCAAGTAGCTCGTTGAACGTCCAGAGAGACAAAAAGAGATGTAAATAATCATTAAACCCTTGTGTGCCGCAATTCTATAGCAATTGAGCGGGGAAAAATCGGTAGTTAAATTGAAGAAATTCATTAGGTACAAAAAAGTTACCAAACTGAGGTGATGTGATGTCATAATCCATCCGAAAACAATTTAATACGATCAAATTCAATGCAATACTCATGTCATCATCATTTATCATGTATACATGATCTATCACCCACAGTATTGATTTCAATCAATCAATTTCACTTACAAGCGAAAACACACACTCGGATATTTTTGATTCACAAAAAATTATGCCGCCTATTTATATCTGAGTTGCTAAAATGCAAAACTGTAATAAAAAATGGCTAACAATGGAAATTAGAACGAATCCGCTAAAATTTATAAAAAAGAAGAGTTAAAACAAATGAACTCGACGAAAAAAATTACAAAATTTGACCTGACCCCTTTCGATTTTGATGAAATTTGGTGGGTATGTAGTTCTTTATAAGAAAACAATATGTGCCAATTTCTGGACCTCTGACCGTTTTGGTTCCCGAACTATGGCACCTTGAAAAATGTGAAAAATCGTAAAAATGTTCAAATGTGTAGCTGAAGAAATAGTTGTAACTCTAAAACTACTTGTAGTAAAAACATTTTTTATGATCTCATTTTGTAGGCATTAAAAGGGTCTTTAAAATCTTACACAACTTACATTTTATTCTTGAAAGGTTAAAGGTCATTTCGCTTGACCTAAAGTTCGGGAAGATATATCTCAGAAAGCGAAATTTTTAAAATTCTACAAAAAATATATGTTGGTTCCTAACCGTTTCTTCACGCGTATGCAAAATTTCAAGAGGGCGTTTTTTCAAAGTCCAGCGATAGTAAAGAAAATTTGATGCTATATACAACATTTTTATTTTGACGTAGAATACGTCTTACCTTACGGTATGAGGAGTCATGTCAGGTTTTTATTGTTATAACCTTTATTTCATTGAATTTGAGGAAACGGCTAGATGAATTTTTTTTAAAATTTTTTTAGCAGGTAAATGAAGATGTTATCTTTCGTTTGATATACATTTCATATTGGTTGATATATTTCTAGTATTTTAATTTCTCAAATGAAAATTGTTTAAACACATACACTCAAACATATGTGTGATGTTTGGTTGAGTGTTTTTGGTTACTCAACATTGCTTAGGAACATGTATCTAGTAAAAAGTGAAACGAACACCAAGCTAATGTTGCTTGGCAACATGTATCTAGTAAAAAGTGAAACAAACAGTAAGCTAACGTAATAAAGCTTTTTTGCGAAAGCTTCAATAAAGCTGTTGTAACATTAATTTTGAATTGTAAAGCGTAAAGCTTTCACACAACGCTCGAATGCTAATGCGAAGACTCGATAAGGTAAACCTTTTTTAATATTAGGGCGGCCCTCTCAACATTCGCAGAACTTATTTCAATAAAAATATTAATTAAAATACATAAATTAAATTAAGTTTAAAAAAATTGAACATAATATTTTTTTTTAAACGGACTTGAATCAAATGCCGTTGGTAAATATAAAAATTACAGCAGACAGTTGTCCGAGGCCTTCGGCCACGGACTGTCCCTGCAGGCTGTGTCAGAGACACGGCCATTAAGTTTAACGTAGAATACGCCATCCGATAAGACAGAAAACATATATAACAATAAATGATGAATAATATAAGCAAATGAATTTATTGTTATATATGTTTTCTGTCTTATCGGATGGCGTATTCTACGTTAAACTTAATGGCCGTGTCTCTGACACAGCCTGCAGGGACAGTCCGTGGCCGAAGGCCTCCGACAACTGTCTGCTGTAATTTTTATATTTACCAACGGCATTTGATTCAAGTCCGTTTAAAAAAAAAATATTATGTTCAATTTTTTTAAACTTAATTTAATTTATGTATTTTAATTAATATTTTTATTGAAATAAGTTCTGCGAATGTTGAAATTTTTTTTTTTTTAATTTTTTACTCCTAGAAAATAAATGACAAAATATCATTTTCGATTCTTCTCCACGGCATTTGTTTGATTGGTGCTTAGAAAACCTCACAAATTTTAACTTTCAATGTTTAACAGAAAAAGACCACAATGATGAAGAAGAATTTCTACGCCAAGGATTTGGTTAACTACGTACCATTTCTGGAACACAGAAATATCTTTGCTTTGTTCCGGAAGGAAAGGCAAAACTAATTGCAAAACTTTACTCCGGGGATACAGATTTTATAATTAAAAATATTTACACTTAGATTCATATTTATAATAATACCGTTAACAGTATTTATAAACTTACTATTATTTTTTAGACCACTAATTACCGAGTTTTAAAATTTTACAATCCAAAATATAAAAGTAAAACAAAAAATTGCCACATGTTTTTTGATGTGTTAACATCTATAGCGGCGTGTAGGGACTAAATCTATAAAAGTCAACACATGCATACAACACACATACAGGTTTTCTGCTGCTGCTAAAACCAGATTTTATGCTGCTGGTAAAACCAGATTTTCTGCGACTGCGAAAGAGAATAATGACGTGTTAAACAACAATGAGCGAGCAAGAGAGCAATGAAAGAGTGGTGTGGCAGGGGTGAGGCAAACGAAATTGTGTCTATAGCGTATGTATTAACATAATAATGTATATATGACATGTGTCTGTTGCTGTTGTTGAACGGAGATATAAAGCATAGCCACGCAAAATTTCATTTGCAGGCTTGCGCAGTCGACGTTATGGTGACACACTAATACGTCAGCTACTTCGTGCAAAGTATGTGTGATGTTGTGTGTTTGGCTGTTTCGTTGCTGTTGATATGGCAAACATGTGGTTATGTGACACACGTATACGTCAGCTACTTCGGACAAAGTATGTGTGATGTTGTGTGTTTGGTTGTTTTTAAATGAAACGTCATCATTTGATTGGACGGCTTTTTAAATTCTTTATATTAACTTCACCTGCCTGTATGTATGTATGCCGAAAAAACTTTGGATTGATTTTTAATCCTTCTCCCGTAATCCAAGCGAGCTGAAACTACGCAGGCAAACTAATGGCGACGACAAAAATCAAATGTCGACATATGGGCGGGATTGGACTAATGGGCGTGGTACCTCCCATACAAATCACAAATTAAAAAACCATTATTTCTGCTCCTGTTAACGGTATTTGAACAAATTCGGGTATGTTGGTTAGGTTTACATATTCTAAGATCTGGTGCAAATATGGGCGGGATTGGACAAAGGGACGCGGTCATATATAAAGAATTTATAGTCAAAAACTGTTTTTTTTACGGGTTGATTGTTTATTATTGTCAAAGGTAAGTCAAATAAAATGTGGGTGCGTAGCACTCTCAGAGCAAATAGAATAATGACGTATTATACGTATGTATATAAAAATGAGATAACAAGAGAGCAACGAGAATTCTGTGAACTTGAATAGCGTACGTGCGAACATAACAATGCATGTATGTATGTTCATGTGTCTGTTGCTTTGCATTCTCTTTGTTGTTTCTGGGAATAAAACAAAAAGTTTTAAGCAAGCAAATAATGACTCATGTGCTTGCACTGGTCTTTAAATAATTTTAAATATTAATATTATTTAAATGTAACGTCATCATATGTTTGAACGCTGTTTTTTATTTTCCCATGGAACATTCACACATGTGTTCATATAAATCGAACAGTTACCGTGTAGCAAAAAGGTGTTAACACATCGCCCGTGAGTTCGAACACTCATTGGATTTTTTTTACACAGAACTAGATACGCGCCAAATTTCATTAAATCGAAAATTATATTTTGTAATTTTTTTTCTAGGAGTAAAAATTTAAAAAAAAAAGTAAAAACGTTGTACATATAATCACATTTTCTTTAATATCTCTGGACTTTGAAAAAACGCCCTCTTGAAATTTTACATACGCGTAAAGAAACGGTTAGGAACCCACATATATTTTTTGTAGAATTTTAAAAATTTCGTTTTCTGAGATATATCTTCCTGAACTATAGGTCATGCGAAATGACCTTTGACCTTTCAAGAATAAAATGTAAGTTGTGTAACATTTTAAACACCGTTTTTAATACCTACAAAATGACACCATAATCAAATTTGTATTACAGGTAGTTTCAGAGTTATAAATATTTCTTCAGAAACACATTTGAGCATTTTCACGATTTTTCACACTTTTCAAGATGCCATAGGTCGCGAATCTATTAGGTCACTGGTCCAGAAATTGGCACATCTTATTTTCTTGTACAGATTTACCATCGCACTAAATTTCATCAAAGTCGAATGGGGTAAAGGAAATTCTTTCGTTGAGTTCATTTGTTTTAACTCAGAATCCGTCTTAAATCCATTTATTTAAATAAAAACCAACCCGAAATGGATTTGAATACGAAGTCCGTTGCGAGTTCGCGGAGTATCGGAATAAGAAGAAAAAACGATCCGTTTTTTCGAGAGAAATTACATACGCAAACAGATTCGTCATGTTTTCGTAACTGATTTCCGACTCGAACAAAATGTACGAAAAAGCGAGTCAGTCTCGAATTCGGAGCGGATTCATATGATATACTGGGGAGAAGAAAGAACAACCCACATCCAGAGAACTAATTGTTTGAAAAGAGGTTGTAACAACCGTAAATTCGGCTGTTACCACCGAATTGTGGTTGCCACAACCGAATTGAGGTTGTTACGACCGAATTGTGTCCCCACATCCGAAATTCGGTTTAAGCGACCTCGTTTCGTACTTGATTCGGTTGTGACAACTGAATCGTGAATTATATTCCTTTAGTCAACTAAATTTTCTAAAATTTCGGCTGGAACAAGCGAATTTGAAATTAATTCGGACGCTAAAACCGAAATTGGTACCAAATTCGGTTGGTGCAACCGAATCTGGCATTAATTCGGTTGTAGTAACCGAATTTGACATCACTTCGGTTGTAGCTATCGAATTTGGTATCAATTCGGTTGCAATAACCGCATATAGCCTTAATTCGGTTGCAACTACCGGATTTTCTCATCAATACGGTTGCTGTAACCGAATTGAAAATGAATTCTGTAGGTACAGCCGAATTCATTTTCAATTCGGTTACCACAATATAAATCTATGTATTTAAAACCTGACGTTTAAACTTCTTGAATACAATATTATTTTAAAAAGAATTAAAGAATGGAAAGAATCTTTGTGATTATTAAGAAAGGTAAGTAAAATCTGTTTTGCATTAAAATATCATATTTTTGCAGAAATTATTCAAGCAGATATCAACGATTTCCAAGGTTTTCAAGGTCGGTCATGTGAGATATGCTGCAATCGTCTGTATACAAAACGATTTAGGACCTAAATCAACCGATACAACATGTCAGAATGAGTGCTGTGTCCCATGATGGCCGGGACGTGAAAAAAGGTCGGAAGAGGTATATACAGTGGTGTGCGATGAAATAGAGCCAAATGTAGAAAAATTAAATTTTGTTTATAACTTTTATTTTTAATTGTTCAATTAAGAACTAGAGATAACATTTCAGAACATTAATGTCGTAATTTAAAATTAAATCATTAGGTATAAATCCAAATATTTCAAAATGCCTCGTTTTGCCTGTGAATTAAAATAGAGTCATCGCGATTCATCATCTGAACTAGAATAAATAGCTGTGTCAAATAAAATGTATGTTTCATTAATCCTTTATATTATCTCAGTACTTTATGAAATAACTATTATTTTTTATCACAGCTAAGAAACGCCTTGACATTGAATCATCAAGTCTCCACAAGTCATGTTGTCCACGCTGATTGTTCCAGTGTCATAAGCTCATCTTTATTAAATTGGTTTATTCCTTTGATATACACTTTAATGTCCCGCCACAAATTCTGAATAGGATTTAAGCCCGGCGACTGCATAGACCATCTTAAAACTATGACACTATTATTTTCAAACGAAGCTTTTGCTCGCTTCGATGTGTGTTTGGGGTCGATATTATGTTGAAACACGGCATTTCCCATTTAGCACAAGGCATCATGATATTTTTTTTAATACAGTGGTATAATATGCAGCCTCCATTGTCTGTTCAATTTGGAATAAAGGTTCTGTCCCAATGTAAGAGTAACAACCCCGTACCTTTATGTTTCCGGTACCACGTTTAACTGTTTGGATTGTGTTTTGGGGCCTGAATTCGGTGTTGGAAGGTCTTCGAACAGGAAGATTACTCTTATCATAATTACCCAGTCTCACTTTAGTTTCAGCTGTCCTCAAAATATTTCGCCATTTCCGTACGGACTATTTCACATGCTCCTTGGCAAAATGCAACATTTTTTGAACGTTCCGTTTGGTTAGAAATTCAACTTTTCGGACACTTTTTGCCTTTAAATTGTTTTAGTTAGCATTTTTCTTAATGTAGAGGTGTCAACATCCCGATCGTATTGCCTTTGAAGGGCGGAAGAGGTAACAAAAGCCGAACTCTACGTGGCGCAATATTTTTGGTTCCAAATGTTCTGTAATTTTCAGGGTTTTACCGTCTGTTTCCTGGATTGTGGTTATATTTTATTCCGGTCTCCAACATATTCTTTGAGCATCCAATTATGTCAGTAATTTGTATGTAGCTTCTGAATTCTTTTATCGTCTCTTTTATTCTTTCTTGGCGCTCATGATTGCAATATTTACATCGGCCCATTTTGGAACGTCAATAATGACAATTTATTAATGCTACTAATAAACATTAATCACATTTAGAAGCTAAACTTTGTTTTCAAATTCAAATCCAAACTACCATTAACCATTTCAAAAAAACATTTTTTTTGTAATTGACTCCGTTTTATAGCACACGTCATTACATAGCCTTTAAAATACTGACACTGACCTGGAGAACAGTAGTGTACAAAATTTATTAAAAATGACGGCATTATATTCAGCAGAGGACCGGTCAATCAGGTTCAGAATTTCTTGACATGAAACATCTTGGACCACTGATTTGCAGAGAATAAAAGTTTTGACGAGTGGGTGAATCTATTTCATCGCACACCACTGTATAACAAATTTATTACCCTATTTACATTTATTTATTTACTCTGATAAAAACAGCTGGAAAATATAAATTTACGTATCTTCAGTTACAAACTGAATACAAAACTAAAGTATAATAATTAAATTAAAAGAACAGGAACAGTGGTAAAACAGTAATCAGGAACAAAATTAAAAAACAAATAGTAATAAATTCATGCAGGAGATAATAGATTGAACATGGACGATATTAACAGAATTATTATAGAAATACATAAAGATTATTACGAATGTAAGAATGATATGAATGGAATAGGATTGAAAAAAACAGTAACAAATGAAGCTGCAACAGATGCAGCAGGGTAAAAAAGAGTGGGAACTGGTGAAGTATGTGTAGCAGGAACAGATGAAGCAAAATAATATGACACAGGAACAGATAAAGCAGGAACAGACGGAGCTGGAACAGTTGTAGCAGTACTGAGGAAGCAGGAACTGATAAGGCAGGAACAGATGAAGCAGAAACAGATGACACGGAAACAGATTAAGCAGGAACAGAAGAAGAAGGACATATGAAGCAGGAACTGATGATGCAGAAGAAACAGGAACAGGTAAAGCAAAAACAGATGACACTGGAACAGATAAAGCAGGGCATATGAAGCAGAAACTGATGTTTTAGGTGGAGCAGGAACAGACGAAGCAAGAACCGATGATACAGGAACAGATAAAGCAGGAACAGATGTATCAGGACAGAAGAAGTAGGAAATGGTGAAACTGGTGCAGCTGGAACAGATAAAGCCAAAACAGTGTCACAGGAACAGATGAAGCAGGAACAGATACAGCAGGATGAGAATGAAGCAGGAACAGATGCAGCAAGATATATGAAGGAGATACTGATGAGTTAGATGGAGCTAGAACAGACGAAGCTAGAACAGATGATACAGGAACAGATAAAGCCGAAACAGATGGAGCAGGTACCGATGTAGCAGGACAGATTAAGTAGGAACAAATGAAGCGAGAGCAGACGACACCGAAACAAATTAAGCAGGAACAGATGAATAAGGACAGATGAAGCAGGATAAACAGATACATTAGGATGAGAATGAAGCAGGAACAGATGAAGCAGGAAATTTAGTTCGGAACCAAAATTCATTCACATGATTTCTCGAATGAAATCTTAGAACTTAAATCTGGCAATTCTAAGCATTAAAAGTCATTAAAAAAAGTATTAGTCAGCATATAAATCATGGAAACCCAGCAGAAAGGTGTCTTGCTTAGTGACTTTGGTGGTTGTTACGTCAAAACATTAGTAAAGGGTTTTTCAACAGAGACGCTTCAAAAGTAAATCGATAGGGACAGCAAACGACGCCATATTTTTTCCCGCTCTTTTGACATTTCTCTTCAGTAAGGTTTGCCATTTCATCATGGAAAGATACACGAGCCAACAACGAGTCGAAATAATTAAAATTTACTACCGAAATTTGGAGTCAGTGGCCTCAAATTTAAGAGCGCTACGTCCAATTTATGGTCGTCATAATCGTCCTACCAGAACAACAATTGAGCGTCTAGTGGAGAAATTTTAATCCACAGGCACAGTACAAAATGTTCCCGTGCCAGTGAGACAAAGAAGTGCCCGTAGTGTCGAGAATATTGCTGCCGCTGAGGCTTCAATTCAACAAAGCCCAAATGTGTCCCTCACACGTCGTTCTCAAGCGTTCCGCATCTCTGTGACGTCGTTGTGGCGAATTTTGCGAAAAGATCTTGGCCTACATCCTTACAAGATCAAATTGACGCAAGAACTGAAGCCGCTTGACCACCATAAGCGTCGCATGTTCGTGAATTGGGCTGAGCAACAACTTGAAAATGATTCGGATTTTCATCGGAAAATCATCTTATCATCTTTTCATCGGAAAATCATATATAAAATATGCGTTATTGGTCAGACAGCAATCCACACGTAATCCATGAGTCATCATTGCATCCCGAAAAAATTACGGTTTGGTGCGGTTTATGGGCCGGCGGCGTCATTGGGCCGTACTTCTTCCGTGATGATCAAGACCGGCACATTACTGTGAATGCGAATCGCTACCGTTCAATGATAACCGAATATTTTTGGCCCCAATTGGATAATATGGACTTGGAGGACACAGCGAATGCCACAATCAATTTATTGGAAACAAAGTTTGGTGAACGTGTTATCTCACGAAATGGCCCAGTCGATTGGCCGCCTCGGGCGTGCGATTTGACGCCGTTGGATTATTTCCTGTGGGACTACGTCACGTCTATAGTCTATGCCAACAAGCCAGCGACGATTGATGAACTTCGATTTATGCTTGAAAACCGTCGAAAATTGGGTTCAGCGTCTGGACTTCTGCAAGCGTGCCCGTGGTGGCCATGCAAAAGAAATCGAGTTCCATACATAATGGCATCGAACGTACTTTCACAGGAATAAAGAATTTCATTGGTATCTGAAACCGGTTTTGTTTTATTTAAAAAAACTTTTGTAGCGCTCTTATTGAAAAACCCGTTATAAGCATTATATCTTTTGTAAGAATTCATTCATTTATCATCTTTTTTTTGTAAGAATTCATTCCTTTAAAGAACTTGTTTACGTGCTTTTTGAACTCCCATTTGAGTTATTTCCCAGAAAACCTTGGTGCCGTAAGTGAAGGGTGAGAGGTTCCACCAAGACATCAAAGAAATGGAACGGAGGTACCAAGGACGATGGGATGTGAATATGATGGGAGACTACTGATGGACGCTTCATACAGAACTTCCAGACATCCCACAGAAACGGAAAAGTTCAAGACGGAGTTTTCAGGGGGAAAAATGTAGATATTATAAAGAATTATAAATTCTTATTGTATATACATATTATTTTTATCAAATTGAATTTAAAAATGTAAATAATATATATTTTTTTCATTTCAAAATGCATTTATAACCTATGTGTACTGCGAGTTTTCATAACTTTCATTTTCATTTTGCGGAAAATCCCTACGTGCTGGAGAGAAAAATACATACGATTCACCCAATACGGTGAAAAAAAAGCAAAAAGTGTCAATTTGCAGGCCTGTGTAATGTGTTGGATAATGTGCCTCAGTTTTGCGACTTAGCTCCAACTCTTG